>CAJNJA010059930.1:241-23464 GCA_905231915.1 Symbiodinium necroappetens
CCTCTAAACCCCTAAACCTCTAAAGCCCTAAACCCTAAACCAAGTTGCTGCTGACTGGAGGTTCGAAGTTCAAGGCCCAGGATTTCAGGGTAAAGTCTCGCCTCAACCTTGAAAAAGCTCCTCACCCTAATTTCCTATACCCTACAGAAGGCTAAAGCATACAAAACGGCCCCACAAGCCATATCACTAAAATTCCCAACCCCGCCAAGGGTTTAGGGTTTAGGGTTTACGGGGCCAGTCTTTGCCACGGCCTGCATCAGCTCAGTGGGAACTGGTGGGATGAAGATGCCTGGGACATTGGTTTAGGGCTTCGTGCAGGCGCCTCAATAACTAGACCAGGTTTCATTCTTGGGTTTCTTTAAGGAGTTCCTTTCGGGGTTTCTGCAAGGGTTCGTATTATTGTGAGGCTTTACCGTACAGTAGGGACTTTAATGATGAGAATAGTGTTGCAAGTAGCGGGGTATAACAGAGCATAACGGGCGCCCTGAAGACTGATCTTGACAATAGACTTAGGGTGTCGGGGTCTAGGGTGGTCTACGGCTTACCAAGCGGAGCTTGAGGGGTTGAGGGTAGTCTAGTGGTTCGAGGCTTGGGGCGACTGAGCTTGTGGAGCCCTTCTTCGGGTTGAAAGGAGTCGATTGACGGGCGCTTTAATTGTCAAGCAGGTTGAGCCGTCAAACCCTTGTCAAGCCCAACCCCTGAACCATCTTGAGTCCATAGCTAAAATCTAAATCCCTGAATCATCTGCCATAATTAAGAATCGAAGTGCTCCCAAGACTCCTGAACACTCTCTGACCATGCAAAAGAGCGGCCCTTCGCTCAGCCGAATCTTCTTCTATGCGTTCACAGCTGAGGGTTTAGGGGTTTAGGGGTTTAAGGTATAGGGTTTAGGGGTTAGGGTTTGGAGCCATGAAACCAAAATCAAAAGCGTTGAACCATTCATATCCTGAGCCATGACACCCCAAGCAGTCCATCGATGAGGCCCTGCTCTCAACCGTGAAACACGAAACTCTGTACGGTCAAACACAGACAGGAGATCCCGCAAAAAACACACACACACACAAGCCCCCAAAGATCTTTTTGTCTAGCCTTCCACTAATATTAATATACCCGTATTCTCAGATCCGTGATGTTGGTGAGGATGACGACGACCATGATGACGCGACCAGTAGCATTACCATTGTGAGCATGTTGGCACGATTATCATTGCTTCGATCGGTCTTCTGTTTACCAATGCCAATACTAGTCATCTTCGCCATGACATTAGAGCAACTAACAGTCGGTAAAGCAACACCTTTTCCTTCCTGTCCGAAATTGCCGCAAAACCCCAGACCCTAAACCCTAAAGCCCTAACCCCCAAACCCTAAACCCTAAAACCCGAATCCCTAAACCCTAAGGCCCTAAAAACCCTAAAATCCCTCCGTCTGCTTCGTCCTTCTGTGCGTTTTCTTCCTTTCCTTTCGCCGGGTCGCCATCCCCGGGCTCGGCACTGAGGCTGTGCCCTAAGGCCTGGCACAGGACGGGTTCAGGGCTTAGGGCTTAAGGTTTAGCATCTAAACAAAAGAACAGTGAACAAGCACTCTCTCTATCTCTGTCTACAAATTTACTATAGAACATATTACATACAGACACATGTGCATGTGTATATATATATATACACACACGTTAACATGTGTATATACCTGTAGACATACATACATACATACATACATACATACATACATACATACATACACACATACATGCATACATACCTACATACATACAATATATACACAACTTATATACATATATACAAATATATATATATATATTGTTTCGCAATGCTTCATGACATTTCTTTATAATCACTTAATTAGAATACGATTTGGGGGGTACGTGATCGTATAACTATAATAACAAGACGATGCAGCTGTGAAGCTATCAGGACTCCTTGGACAAACAATTGCATTTATCAGGCCCCATATTATACGATTCAATTCCAAGAACGGCATAAAGACGCCAACGAAGTTTCCGACATACTGGCTGACTCTGCTATACTCTGGTTAGGGGGTGAGAGGAGGGTTCAGGCTTTGGGGTCTCGGTTTTTCTTGGTAGGCACAGGAGATCACTTAGAGAGATGCTGACACGGCATGTGGGTTTTGGGGTGTACGCCTACACAACTCTCCTTATTCGGGTTCCACATTAGGATTATACAAATCCTAAGAATGTCAAGTAAAAAGTTAGGTTATGTGGCGTCCAGGTAGAGCTGCATTCTTCGGGTTAAGAGCTTCGGCCAAATTGTTTAAGCGCGGCTTCGGTATAGTTTGGGGCTTGGGGTGAAGTGTAAAGAGCAAGGCTGTATTCATTGCTCGAAGTTGCACAACACTGACAATCAAACAACAAATACTAATGAACAGGTCGTATTGCAGTTGCAGCCGGTTTGGGTCATAACTAGTTTGGATGGAAGAGCGGTGCTGTAGACTTTTATGGTTAGCTCTTCAGCCGCTTGACATTTTCAAGGGTTTAGGCTTTCTCCCTTCCGGTTGAAAATGTGGAGCAGCCGCAACCAGTGCGCGCCCAATGTCGCGTGCATTGATTTGCGTTCAGGCCCTATTGCTCAATTGTTGCTACCAGCGGGCGACGAACATGTCGAACAAACGGTGGAAGCGAAAGACCTGCATGAGACAAGCAAAAGTATCAAACTAAACCAGCATGATGTCTGCTGGGAAAACCAAACGCAAGCCCAAATCGGTAAAACAAGTTTGCGCACGAGGGACGAGGGATCCCGCATCAACAATCATAAAGAGCCACTGCAACATCCGCAGTATGAGCAAAGCTCAACATGCAAAGTGAGCTGCATGTCTCGTGAACCCTGAATCCGAAACCATAATCTAAACTTTATCAACATCCCTCCGATTTCAGGACGTAGCGTTGGTGCTGTTCACATACTTTTTGACCTCCCTGCAGTCACTTCCCGCGATTTCTGCTTGGCAGAAAGTGGAGTGGCAGCCAAGCTGCCTAGGCCTATAGGCACAGATCCTCCACCTTAAAGCCAAATCCTCAAGCCCTACACTAGGGATGGGGGAGGTTCGTTTTGCAGGTCTGTGTTTGTGTGACGAAGAAACTCGGTTCAATCAAACAACCATAATGAACTAGTTACTATTTGCTGCATGCATGGCCTACGCAACTATCTCATGCGTACACTGTGCACACCACCAGTTCTGAACCTTCAATCCAAAGTCCACAGAAGATCTCTGTTATAGTCCGCTCTTCTGCCTAGACGTGTAAACCCTAAATCTTAAACCCCTAAGCCCTGAACCCTATACAATTCCTGAGCTGCATTTTGGACTTCCAGGTGGGATACATCAGCCAAATGCCAGTCTCCTGCTTCCGCTGCCTTAGGGGGCCCTGTTTGGAGGCATATACCCCTGTATTGTAGGGTTTTGGGTTTTGGGCTTTACTATACGGGCTTGGTATAGAGTTCTTAATGTTCAGAATAGGGTTTGGGGGTATAGCGTAAATGTTGGGACATGGGAGACCTTAAGCCTTGCTGCAAGGGGTTCCTTGAAAAACTATTATAAAGGCTCCACTAAGAGTGTGCGATGATCAGGGCGAGAGCCAGCAACGACGATTGTCGGGTTTTGGGGTTTAGGATTCTGATTCAGGGTTCAGGGTTAAGGACCACACGGTTGAAGCCGGCCGGTGAGCTTAGCATGACATCTTATAGACAATCTCAAGCAGTTGGCCCCATCTGCACAACAGAAGTCAAGCAGCTGTGCTGGGCTACTACCTTTGCAAGACCCGAAGGGTCCATGCACCCACAGAGTATATACTTTGGCCTTAAACTAGTCCCTGCTACGGTACTTTATGGCCAATGTATATATTACGTGGGTACATGGGCCCGTAGGGTGGAGACAGTCAACATGCCAACACGCCGAGCTTTTCGCATATGTGTGTAATGTTCAAATTATTTCAAAGTTGTTTGAGCACAGCTCTCCATCAACCCTAAACCATAAAGCCCTGAACCATAAAACCTCAACCAAAACCCCCTGAACCCGAAACCCCAAACCCCTAAACTAAACCATAACGCCCAAAGATGACTCTAAACCCATTTCCCTTCTAACCCCAAAAGCCAAACTCAGATAATGTCATTAAGCGGCAGGAGTACAACCCCATTGTATTCAGGCACCCTAAGTTTCAGATCCCTGGCACAATCATTATCAGGGAGGGAGTTATTGGTTTAATCATTAATGAGGTCCACATTGAACCGCCTTCACATCTCTTGTACCCCTGTTAAATCCTTCGCACAAGCATTCAACCCGCATGCACACCTGTGTCAAAACATCTACTTGCCTGGACCGCCCTTGCTAGCTTGTCGCGCGTGAGGCCTCGCCCGGATAAAAGCCGAGACGATCTGACATCATTCAAAAATCAATTAGAGTTGCTATTGAAAACCTCCTCTGGGGCTGCCGAAATCGCAACTATGAAACGGGTGAAGGCGCCTGCCTGACCCAAACTGCCACCCCCGGCCCAGATTGTTGGTATCTTGTGAAATCTCCGAAGGTCATGTGGGTCGTCTTACTCCAAGAAAGCCATAACAAAGATCCCCTAGGAATGGCAATGGCAAGCATTTGGGCGTCCCAGAGAGCCCAATACCCCTTAATTAAGGAATATATACCGTAAATCATACTACTAAGCCCTTATACTTTAAGGTATATTCCTAATTAAAGAATATATACCGTAAATCATAATTCTAAGCCCTTATACTTTAAGGTCTATTCCCCAATTAAGGGGTTTTGGGCTCTCTGGGTTCTACATTATCAGGTCTTGCGGTTTGGGGCTGTGGGAGGTCGGACCTGGGGCTCCAACTTAGTGCTTTCCTGGACCCGAAGAAAGACATAGGTGCTCCTGAGTATCCTTAGGTTTAGGGTTTAGGGTTACGCTAAGGGTCCAAAGGACCTAATCATCATGTACTTGGGTTGGGGATAGTAGTTTTTGTAGGTTAGTAGTCAGAAGAGTATGTGATGATTATGTACTTGGACCCTCAGGGTTATAGGTTGTGTAGGGTTACGGAAGGGCTTGAGTCTTTTGGGGTCTAGACATCTGTTCTCAGCTGGTGGGGCCCTTACAGAGAGATCCCAACTGCAGCATAAATACTCCCAGACTGCTCCGAGAACTCACCCTAAACCCCTAGCCTTAAAAGTCTAAACTTGGGAATGGCCCTAAACCCTAAAACCCTAAACCCCTAAATCCTTAAACCCGGACCCTAAACCCCTAAACCCCAACCCCTAAACCCTAAACCCAAACCCCCAAACCCCCAAACCCCTAAACCCTATGAAGGGAATGGCCGTGGGGGCAATGGTGCAAGCAGGAAAAAGCGCGCATCCTCTCCGTCCCACAAACCCAGACCTGAACCTTCAACTTACGATTTAGGGTTTAAGGTTTAGGGGTTTAGGGTTTTTGGGGGGTTTATGGGTTATGGGTTTAAGAGTTTATGTTTAGGGGGTCGGGGTTTAGGGTTTATATGGGTTTAGGGTTTGGGAGAAAAAGTTTTAAGCTTACCTTAACCTACCAAAACCTGCTTGCTTGCAGGGCCGCTATGAAGTGGTATATTCGGCCTTATGCAACAGAAAACACAGGTGCTGGTGGTTTAAGGTCGGGTTGAGGGCTTAGGACTTAGGGTTTGGGGGCTAGCTGCAGCTCCTCCTGTGTAGGTTTAGTTTAATTGTTGTTCAACGGTGCAGGGTTTAACGTTTAATCTTGAGGGATTCAGGGTTTCAGCATTCAGGCTCTTAGACTTGATGGTCAAATTATTCCGGGGTTTTCGGGTCTAGTCTGGTAGCGCATAGTGTGCAGATTTTCGTCTCAAGTCGACAAGCTTGACGATCAAACTCGATCCAAAAACGCATAGTTCCTATTCAGTGCTTATACATCATGAGCGCGGCAACAGTCGGGTCTTCCTAAGCATAGAGCAGATTCCCGCAAAGCTCCAACTCGGCAACCAGTGGATTGACTAACAGCTTGGCTTTTAGGGTTTAGGGGCTCGGGGTTAAGGAGTTTACGAATTTGGGGCGTAGGTTTTAAGGTTTAGAATCTATGGAACGACCTCAGCCAAAGGACGGAGAACGGAGCACAGCAAAGCTGTCGCATCCGAAGCCTTTGGTAGGCCACTTGAGAAATGGTTTTAAACTGCCCAGCATCATGCCATAAAACGGGACGCTGTTGCGGCCATCGCAGGCAGAAGTTGCGTGCTGCCACAAATCGAATTCTATTATCGACCAAACGAAAGGCGCAACGTTTGTCCCTTGCAACACTGAACTCAACACGCTACTTAGCTACATAATTGATACCAACTTTAGTGCAGAGATTCTTCATGGATCCATACTAGGGCATTCTCAAGAGGGCTTATAGGGCCCGGGAAGGGTTAGGGGTGCGATCGTAGCACTCTGGAGCCTGGAAATCCCTGGGCCTTTCAAAGGTAAAGCACAACCCGTTCCATGGCTTTTGACTCACACACGCGTGATCCCTCCACTCGAGAGGTAAGTTACGGCGTTCACGTTCATGAACATGGCCCTGCGAGCTTTACACGGAGCGTGATTTCAGCACTCCTCTATTTTTCATGGGCCTGTTCATTGTCCTTTAGACACACGCCAGGGATCGTTGGCTTGTCCCGGCAAGGAGATGTCCTCTGGGCTACGGCTTTCCACCAGAGTCACGATGGGCGAAGACATCCATTCGCGAAACTGATCTCGCAAAGCACGATTCCGCTTTGTCATAGCATCAGCCATCTGCATCTCCGTCGGGACCCAGCGGAGGTTGCGGCACTGCTGTCGTAATGCGGCAATACTGATTTCCACCCTCTTCTCCTGGAAGCTTGTGGTGAGGCGGTGTACCGCGTCCCAAAGACTTCTGGCGTCCGTAACAGGCACAACCTCAATCTGGGGAGCTCGCATAGTTGCCTGGTGGCTCGCATCGTGCATCTCAGAGAGCATGGCCGCCAGGAAGTTGCCGTAGTCCTCAGCCTTGTCCAGGGAGGCAGCTTCAGCTGCCAAAGTGCTTCTCAGCACTCTTTGATGTCTGTAGCTGCGCCACTCCAGCAGTGAGGCCTCTCGTGGGCCTTCCAACGCTTGCTTCGAGGTTGCAACCACAACTAGGCCGCCCTGACTTTTGCCATTCGGAGCGTTGCCAAACCCTGAGTCGCCGTAGGCCACCAGGAGCATGTCGTTCCAGGGCACGGAGACTATCTTGTAGTAGGCGTCGTTCGTGGCCTTCACATAGCGCAGAACCGCGTTGATTTCCAGCAAGTCCGCCACAGTAAGTTCAGGCGGGGGTCGTTGTAGGAGCGACACATCTGAGGATATGTCGCCGCGGGTCGTGCTGGCAAGCCACTGCAGACTTCCGATTCCCGATCGGAACTCGGTGATCAGCTCCGGGTGGTTCGACAGCAGCTCCGTGGGGTCCAGCTTGGTTTTCGTCACTGGGACCTCGGAAACGTAACTTGCCTGGTCCACCGTAATGGAGTGGTCCGGGTGTTGCCGGATCCTCCTGCCCACGAAGACAAAGTCGCGGCTTTCCCAGGCCTTGCTCCAGGTGAACGACTCATGCACGGCGTCCAGGTGATGCTTGAAGCCGTTCAGGCATGCAAGGATGAGGTCGTCGACGTGGAGGCCCAGCACGGCTACCACGGTGTCGGTGCCCTTGATCCTCTCGACAAACAAGAAGAGGCAGGGGTCCAAGGTGTGAGTAATCCACCCCAGCTCAGTCAGGACCTTGCGGACGTGAATGTACCATCTCCTCGGCGCGTTTGCTTGTCCGTAGACCGGTGCGCTGAGTTTGTAGAGCAGGTCCGGCTGCAACCATTCGGGGATGGCCTGCTTGCTGACCGGATCATCCGGAGGTCTCATAAAGATGCTGGTAGGACGTTCATCATCTGGAGCCCCTTGCAAAAAGGCACTTTGGCAATCTCCGTTGAGCAGGTCGACTTGGTTCGTGCTTGACCATTGCAACACACACATCAGTCCTGCTCGACTCAAAACTGGCGAATCTCTGGAAAGGAGCGGTAAGTGTGGATCCTTAAATCCGGCCACGACTATCCGTGCCTTAGGTTTAAACGATCCCTCCCCTTTTGGCTTCCATCTGTAGCATACCCTGGAGCGGAGAATCAGGGCAGGATCGACCTTCGACACATCGAGGTGTATCGGACGACAGGAGGACCATTTTTGCCATTCCGCCCATTCGTCCACCAGGGCTTGGGCGAACTTGGGGATCTCCTCCGCACTCATCGCCTGCCAGGGGAGCTCCTTCTTGAGCGCCTGCTTTTGTACCCGGGACATGGGTTCTTTCGTGCCATCAGCACCTTCATCTCCCGAGCTCTCCATCACGGCTGCCTCGCCTTCTCCAGGGGTCTGCCAAGCCCGCAGAGGATAGGCCTCATGCACTGGCTCGTCCTCATCTTCGGTGCCATCATCGTGCATCTCTGCGAAGTAGACATCCATCTTGGCCTTGGACAGGAAGCCAAGGTCGCGTAGACGCCGTCGTAGCTCCGGATCGGCATGCACTATGCTCCGGCTGGCATAGGCTGTGATGGAGTAGCGGTCGCCCTTGAACTGCTGGGTCTCGTGGCGGAGTTCCGGGTCAAAGCACATGGTCCGGTCCTTGGCGTCGATGAGGAAGCCATACACGCGGTTGCCATTCAGGACCTTCCATGTAGCATCCGCAGGGGGATTCTTTTGGTCTCGGCATTCCACCCAGAGTTCACCGCCGGTGTAGCGACCCAGCTGGTGTATCCAGTTCACACTGCCTTTGAGGTTGTGACAGTCCCGGTGCGCCGCAGCTTTCGTGTTGCGGGAGATGTAGAGCGAGGTCACCGAGCCGTCCATGCCGTGAAAACGCAGGTACTTAAGGAGGTAGCGGGACAGCTGCTTGTGCGTGTTGCTGCAGCGGGTCACGCCACTGAAGCCGCCATGAGAGAAGAGGCCCAAAGCCAAGGCACCTGATCGGCCCTTGTCTTCCAGACATCCACGCTTGACGCTCATGAGGTTGGTGGCGTCGAGCAGCTGGTGACACGCCTCAGGTCGAAAATCCTTTGCTCGCAGTAGTCGACGGGCCCATACCTCCGAGAGAAAACGCTTGGGGCGCGGGGCGTTCTCATCATGGTCGCCGAACTTGTGGGCAGCGCTCAAATAGCTGGTCTGGCAAAAGAAGGGTTGAAGTTCGCTCGGGCTGCCATCCCATCCGTCTTGCCAGACACGTTCGCGGCCGTGACGATGTAACACATCCAAACGCTGAAGGCCGCGTGTACTCTCGTCTCGAGTGGGGTTCTTGCTTGCCAAATTGGCGGTGTAGTCGTTGTTGTTGTCGACGGGCGCAAATGTAGCGGAATTGGGCTCATCAGAAAAGAACTTGTTCAAAGCTTCCCGCTCCATCACCTCATCGAACCAACTCTCAACCAAAAAGGGTGAATTCACTGTCCTGGTGCTTGAGCAGCGGGAACATACTTGCAAACCCCCTTCCATGACTCGATGTTGTTCACCGCAGTCCTGGCAGAAGGTCAAGAGGGAACTTGCGTAGAGCGCGTCCTCAGGGTTTCCGGGAGTGTCGCCCGGCTGCACTCTAGCAGCAGTAGCTCCTTCAGATTCCAAAGATGTCTCCGAAGGCCTCTTCACTCCACGGGACACAGAACCAGGGTACGTCTCTTCCATCACACGCTCCAGGTCTCTCTGCAAACTTGACGTAGCTCCGGACACTGATGACACACGACGAGAGACCTCACTCGGCATAGACACTTGTCTAGAAGGACCAGATGCGTCACCTGCTGCAGATCCTGATAACTGATCTGTAACGGACCCCAGCTGTTCTGGAAGTGGTGTACGCTGTTCTGGAAGTGGTGTACGCTGTTCTGGAAGTGGTGTACGCTGTTCTGGAAGTGGTGCACGCTGTTCTGGAAGTGGTGCACGCTGTTCTGGAAGTGGTGTAGGCTGTTCTGGAACCTGTGGTGTAGGCTGTTCTGGAAGCTGGCCGCGCGGTTCCGGAGGTTGTAGTACGTGTTGTTCGGGCACTGCTGCAAGCCTCTGCCGTGCCGGAGTTTTGCTTCGGCTCCTTCCTCTTGGTCGCGGAGTGCTCGGAGAAGATCGTGGTGTCGGAGGAACCAGCATAAGTGGCGCCACCAACGGCACCTGTTGCTGCTCCGCCGGCAAAGGGTGGCCTGCAGCGTCCAGTAAAGCAGGTAGGGCCGGCAGCTTGGGCTGAGCCGGCACGTCCAACGCTGGCTGTAGTTGCGCGTCCAGAGCGTCAAGAGCTGCCTGATCCTGCAAAGGCCCGGGCCGGTCCTCCGCACGAAAGGCGAGGGAGTGCTTTTCGCTCAAATCCTGGTCAGATTTTTTCAAGAGGTCCAAGTCGGACGGACTTGGTGCCCACCACTCCTCCTCGCCGGCCACATCTCGAACTTGCTCGCGACTGCAAGAGACCAAACGGCCACGGGAGTTGCGGATCCAAAGTTGACCTTGATCGACAGCAACGACAGTACCTTGACGATACCCTTCCACACTACCCTCGCCATCGAGGGCGTTCTTCTGGCGAAAGTAGGCCACACGCTGTCCTTCGTAGAACGGGCCTCGAAAGGGGCGAGGCTTGCGCAGCAGGGAGCTGCGAAGGGCGCTGTCGTACTCAAACTGATGAAACGCACACATAGCTGCAGCCCGGATAGCTTCAATACGTTGAAGACGTTGGGAGTCGCTGGCAAGTTGACAGGATTCCACATTGCCACCCGAAGAAAGAAGCGCACCGGGCAACTTATGGTTGCGGCCGAAAACCCATTGTGCCGGGCTGCTGCCAGAACGGTTCAACAGGTTATTCTTGGCAAAGGAAGCCATGGCCACAATAACGTTGAGCTCGGAGGCGCCGATGGGTGCGAACTGGCTCACCAAGCGCTGCACGATGTAGCGAATGGACTGGCCGTGCCGTTCCGTGCGGCCCAGTTGGTAATGCGCATCCGCAGGAACATAGCGCACCTGCGTGGCACACTGAGCCTGCAGGGTCTCGAACCTGTAGCCGCGAAAGCAACCATCTGCGTCGAGAACCATTGCATCCGGGGGCCCAAAGAAACTCATCCAGCCATTGATCAACACCCGCATGACTTCTTCCTCGGAGCGGTCGTGCAAGTAGTTGAGCACGTGGTAACAGGTGGCTTCGTCCACCTGAGACAGATAGCCGTGAACTTTGCCTCGTATGTCCTTCAGCCAGAGGACATCCAAGCCCAGACGATCGTTGAACCGTTGAGGGTTGAAGGGCTTGGCGGGACGTGGCTGTCGTGGTGGTTGAACTCGACGACAAACTTCACACCGAAGTCGACGGGCACATTGCACAGCTATTTCGGAAGCTCCAGCTGCTGATAGATGCCGCACTAGTGTGGCTGTTGAGGGGTGTCCCAAATTGGTATGCACACGTCTCAGCACTTGTAGGAGCCATTTGGGCGCCGAGGGAGCACCTGGAAAAGTTATATCACGATAACCAGGTTCATGAGGTCGCAGCAAAGACGTGTCTTCAGGTTGTTCGGCTGCTTCTTGAGTTCGCACGGCTGGCTCCGGTCGTGCGTTTTGCTCCTTGTTAAGACTCGTCTCGGGTGCTGTGCCAAAGAAGAAGATGGCCGCCCGAACAGGAGAGGCAAACTTGTTAGCGGATTGTGACAAAATTGTCGCCACCGCCTCAGCCTCGACCTTCACGGAGCCGTCTGACAACCACAGGGCGGCTCCTCGATGTTGCGCGCCGGCTTGTAGTACATCAAGTGGAAGGCGTCGTTGAACAGATGTCCTGCAGACTTGTATCCGCTGCAGTTGCCAAGGCACCAAAGCCTTGAGCTGCTCACCAAACGGTGTGTTCAGTGGAATCACTTTGTCCGGTCGAACCTTGCCTTGTAGCTGCTGATCAACTTCTTGGAGGAGAGGCAGCCAGGAGTCCTCGTGGCGATTCACGTCCAGGAAGAAGATGGAGAACTCGCCGACGTCGTGACACAGGTGGTTCACCGCAGTCTCGTGGTCGACGTAGTTCGCCTGTAGAAAACGCTCATCACCATCTGCTTCGAGGGACTCACATAGTCCACGAACCACCGCCTGGGCCAGCTCGGGGGTGTAAACTTGAGAAATTTTGCTGCTGCCTCCCATAACTTCACCGTGGGTACCACCGGCACAAAGGCAAGGTAGGGCCACCTGATCGAGGATGAGGGGGAGGTCAGACATCCACGCAGTTGGCTTTTTCACCAACTTGCCATGTTTATCCTTCAAGCCAAAACGACACATACATCCGACTCGAAGCTGCACATCAGGAAGTTCATAAAGTCGTAGTACATCAGGTTGCTTCCAGAAATCAGTGTGGGCGGGGTTCTCCAACAGGAAGTGTCCGCCGTAGTCACGTGCAGCTTTCATGATGGTCTCCACCATTTGTCGTATGGCCGTGGTTTGCGTCGCCTGCAAGGATTGAAGTTCATGAGGTTTGTAGTTCAGGCGCTGTATGCTTGACCAGGCCGTACAGGGGATTTCATACACCAGCAGGTACGGCCGGTGCTGCGTGATCACGTCCTGGAGCTTGGCAAAGTCCGTCTTGAGGTCCAAGGAGAGGCCGTAGACCTTGTCGACTGGTTGTAGAACACGGAGGCCTGCGCGAAGAGCTTGCGCAGTGATCTCGGCCTTGCCGCCATAGACCTCCAGGATGTCGCTGTAGTACCTCCGCATCTGACGGGCTCGTTGGGCCCGCGTCTCGTACACAGAGGTTTCGACTTGCCAAGCTGATCGAATGGCCCGCTCGTTGCCCAAGATTCTTTTCAAAGTTCCAGTCTTGGGTCGGAAGGCTCCTCTGTCCTCAGGGAACAGTGGATCATCAGGGGAACCTTGTAGTAGACGCCGGAGAGGTTCTCGTGCTGGTTCATGATCGTCACGTAGAACTCTCAAAGCTCCTCCCCGTAGTCCTCCTCGTAGCCCTCGGGAGGAATCAAGTCGTTCGGATCGAACTGGCTTCCCTCCGATCCTTCCATGTGGTCGTGCGGCTCCAGGTCGAACATGTTGGGCTCCACCCAGTTCGACATGTCCTCGTGGTCCACTGCAGCGTTCCAGTCCTGGTCGTAGGTGCCCGTGCAGCATATGCCCGCGAGGATGTTGAGGAGGGACGCCAGGAGGCGGGGTACGCTGCAGCGCCCGCCTGGTCGTTGGAACCGCGAGCCTCGCCGGCGTCGTCCTTCTTCTTGCGCAGCTCCTTCGTCACCTTGTCGGGCAGGTTCAACGGGGTTTTGGCCTGAGGAGCTGCCTTTGGGGTAGCCTGAACCATGCCCTTCGGTGTCACCACCCAGCGGGAGCCGCATAAGTCGCAGATCTTGATCTTGACCCCGCCGGCTCCGTAGCCTCGAAGACCCGACGGGTGGCTGCAATTCTCCGGCTTCTTCATGTACTCCTGAGAGGTCAGGCCTGACTGAGCCGTCAGAGCAGCTGTCGTCGTCAGCAGCGTCCTGGCCGTGCACGGAGTGCCAAAGGTGCTCAACACTCGGTCCTTCAGGGAGCCATGGAGAGCCGTCATGGAGTAGTGCAGAACCATCGTGTTCACGTAGTAGACGAAGTTCATGATGTTCTTCAGCAGTCTGCGCCACCGAAGAAGCCATGGTGGAGGAGGCATGTGGTGGCGGCTGAGCGGGGCTGCTAATCGTTTCCAACGCACTTGGGCTGTGAAAACCTGCCGGGTACACGATATCGGGGAGGTCTGCTGGTATCTGAGCAGGTGGCCACTGGAACTCACGGTCACCCCAATCATCAAGACGGATAGCCAAGTGCCCACACGGAGACAGCCACAGCTGCGTTGAACATTTCAGCGCCCTGAAATAAACCGAACCTTTGTGAACGTCTGGAACAGCACCAAGTATCTCGAAGGCCCTTCTGGACAAAAGTGCTGGGGCTTGGGCTTCAACTGCACTCAAAGATATGCCGAAGGGGATGCCTGCAATCGATGCGGGGTAGATGAACCGACCGAGGCTCGGGACTGCTTTGTTGGGGCCGAAGGAAAAACGACACTTGTCCGGGTACTCCAGCCGTTGCAGGGGTGATATCTCCGAAACCTTGAGGTTGTGCCAAGCTTGACCTGCTACCTGCCGTTGACATCCTGTATCTGCTATAGCGTACGCTGAGTTCTGACCTTCGTGGTACTGGAGGAGGATGCTAGGGCTTTGGTGAAGCTTGGGCTCAAAGTCCGACAACGGCGGCAAGCGGAACGACACCTTCTTTTCCTTCGGCTTGGTCTGGTGCGTCGTTGCCTCCTTGATGCCATCGGCACCCGAAGAGGAAACCATCCAGGTCGTGTTGACCAGTCCATCCGGGTCCAGCGTCAACCCCGGCAGGCTGGCTGATGCCAGCTGAGCATTCTGCACTGTAAAATTGGGACAGTCTCTCAGCCAGTGGTCTGCTGAGCCGCAACCCAGACACAAGCTGCCCTGAAGCCTCTGTTGTTGAACAGCAGAGTTGCGGTCGATCTTGCCCTTGCCCTTGGAGCCGTGACCCTTTGGGGAAGGGCCGCCGTGACCCTTGCCCGCACCGGAGCCTTTGCCTTTGGAGGCGTGGGCACCCTTCTTGCCCTTGCTCTTGCTTTTGCCCTTGCCCTTCGAGGAGTCGCTGCGATAGTAGCCGCGAGCCTGGACCAAACCTGCCAGCTTGCGCGAAGTCACCGTCAGAGCTTGCGCCGCTGCCAGCAAAACATCGTCCTGTGGTTCATCGGCCCAGTCGCCGGGAGCCTCCGTTTCCTCGACGTTGGGGTCGTCGTTGTCATAGTAGTCGTACTGCTCTTCTTCAGGGAGGTCCACGATGGCCTCCGGATCATCACCAACGTCTTCTTCATCTCCCTCTGCCATAGACGGCAGAGTTTCCAGAACCTCCTCAGGGCCGCCCTCGTTGGGCCAGTCGTGCTCCTCATGATCCCAGGCAGTGTTCCATTGCCTCCATCTGCGCGAACCAGAACTTCTCGAGGTAGCCGTGGATCGAGTGGAAGCGCTCGACAAACTCGCCCTCGAGGAAGAAGCGGTCGTTCTGGTACGGGGAGGCCGAGGATCGTGCCGGGGACGGGGAAGTCCTGTGATGCTTAGCCCCGCAGGATACTGTATCCTCAGGGCTTCCAGCACCTTAGACATGTTGTACTGATTGCCAGCGGCCAAAAGCACTGCCGAAATGGAGCGCTCGTCGAGTCGCAGGCCGTCCAGTAGCTTCACCACACGGGCCTGCTCGGGGTACGCAGGGACGTGGTTGTCCTTCAATTTGCGCTCCAAAAGCCTGAAGCGCCTGATGAAGGCTGCCACGCTCTCGCCTTGAAGTCTTCCTATCTGCTCGAACTCCCTGATCGTGCCGCCCTGCCTGAAGAGTTCGCGCTCGCCGAAGGACTCCTCAAGATCCTTGAGTAAGATCTCCACTCCATTCTTGCGGTCGTACTTGGAATCATCCACTTCCTCCAGCTCGAGCTCAGCCTCGCCACGAAGTTGTTCCAGAGCTCGAAGCGCCTGTTCGTTAGGCGGCAGGTACTCCTTGGTGATCAGGATCCATCGCTTGAGCTTCCTGCGGTAGTGCCGCAGGCAGTAGGGATCCTTCTCGATGTCGCCGTCGAAGGAGGGAGCAGTAGGAATGGCGCCAGAGCGCCAACGCTTCTCCTGGTTGTCCTTGCCTCCACCACCCGGAGTAGAGGCGGCTCCACCACGGGAGCCTCTCTTTCGTCGCGGAGCGGACGACACTTCCAAAGTCTGCACGGTGTCATTCGATGCCGCGCCAGAGCCTTCTCCCGTAAGCGAGAGCGTCTCGACGTCGCTGACATCAGCGCCTTCTGCGCCTCCTTGTCCATCCAACAGGTCATCGTCGAAGAACATGAAGTCGCGAGTAGCCTGGGCTGTGCACCTTCCCAAGCGTCGCTACCAATGCGATCGTAGCACTCTGGAGCCTGGAAATCCCTGGGCCTTTCAAAGGTAAAGCACAACCCGTTCCATGGCTTTTGACTCACACACGCGTGATCCCTCCACTCGAGAGGTAAGTTACGGCGTTCACGTTCATGAACATGGCCCTGCGAGCTTTACACGGAGCGTGATTTCAGCAAGGGGTACCCGGGAGACTCCACAAACCTCCCACTACGGAATGATTGGAACCCGAATATTACTTAAGATATGTCTGGGCCCGAAAGGACCTACCTTTTCAGGGCTCGATATTCTGATTTCCTTATATAAGTCCTTAAAGAAGGGTCGGTTCTTTGGGGTCTAGGTTTTCCTGAATTAAGGGGGTTTTGGGAGCCCCATGGGCTAGTAACGGGCTTCGGCCTCGATTCCCTAAGTAAACCCTAAACCCCTAAACCCAAGGTTTAGGGTGTAGGATTTAGGGTTTAAGGTTTAGGGTTTTGGGTTTAAGGTTTAAGGTTTAGGGCTTAGGGTTTCGTGGGTCAATAGGATAATCCGTATTCGCTTGCTTGCAAACCCGACTGTTCAGCGAATCGCGAGGTCTCTTATCAGTTCAACGAATCGCGAGTTCTCTTATGAAGTTGACAGGTACTTGGAGGATCATGGGATTTAGTAACTAGTGGCCCTTACAGGGTTCCTTTACTCATCACCCCAATTAAGCGGCTTATAACTTATAACCGTACTTACTAAATCCCATGATCCTCGAAGTAGAATATAGAGCTGCACGGGTGCAAGCCGCTAAAGGCCTGAGGGTTGGAGGGTCGTCCTTTGCACCCTGATGGACGGCCAAACGACACCCGTCTCGAAGCGATGATGCTGGGATGGAAACGAATCACAACAAGTCGAATTCGGCACAACTGGTCAAGCTGTGTGGAGTTCCACCGTAAAAACGCCTAAACCCCTAAACCCCTAAACCCAAAACCCCAAAACGGCCATCCCTAAATAGCAGGATCCTTCTTCAAAAGCTCCCCCCAGGCCTCAACCAACTTCGACCTGCGGAGGGCTCATGTAAGGGGTCTTCACCATACAACCTCCCAACATCAGAACAGACAAAATTCGCCAAACAAACCTAAGACGTGAACCCTATAACCATAAACCACAGAATTCCTCCCTAAGCCCTAAACCCTAAACCCTAAACCACAAACACCCATCCACAGCAACTCGACCGTTTCCTTTGGTGCCGCCTTTTTTCAGAGGGCTTCCTCAGGCGCTTCTAAACCGGCCCCTGGCCTGGTAGTGCGCCTTCCTGCACGGAGGAGGGTTTTAGGGTTTAGGGCTTAGGGTTTTGGTGTAGGGCTTAGGTTTTAGGGTCTAGGGGTTTAGGCCTTACCTGTGACCCCAAACCCGTCAAAATAGTCGGTTACGACCCCTTGCAGTCAAAGGGTAGATGAATGGTAAACCTTAGAACCCCGAAACCCTAAAACCCTAAGCCCCTAAACCCTAAATCTTAGAACCCCTAAAACGGTAGGTTTTTGGATGCCCAGGTAGGATTTCGGGATGAGGGATTCGTGCCTGGGTTTTGAGGAGTGTAGCTTGAAAGGGCCCAGGGCTTTCTATAGTTATATAGGGTTTAGGGTTTAAGGTTTAGGGTTTAGGGTTTTAAAGTTTAGGGTTTAGGCTTTAGGGTTTTTCTATAGGGTTTAGGGTTGGTGGTTTAGGCACTTACAGGTTTTTTGTTGAGTCGGCTTAGGGTTAAGGATCCAGGGTTTAGGGAGGTGCAGGGCTTGACGTTGAGGCTTGAAGGTTAAAGGACCAAGTCATCTTGTACATGGGTAGCTCTCTAAATTAGGGTCCCCTTTAGGCTCTCTTTTATAAGGTGCACTACGATAATTTGGACCTGAAAAGGCAAAGGGGCCCTGGCTTAGAGAACTATCCACATAGAAAAAACAACACACAAACACACATAGGGGAAATAACAACGGCCCTGGCCAGCAAGGCGAAGACTAAGCTTCAGGCTGTTCAGCTTGTTGCTGCTGCTCGGACACCAACAAAGGTGACAAACAAAACAATCGCAAACTCGGAAGAGGAAGCCAAATCATTTCAAAAACCCGGAAAGCCGGCCTCAGCGACTGCCTACAAGCAGTGGTAGATCTCATTAGGCTCCCTGGTTGGGTGCCCAACATAGTACGGCACCCTTATAAAAGAGACCCCAAAGCGGACCATTACGCATATGGGTGCCTCTTCATTTGGCTTATCGTCCGGGGATCTAGCATGCCGGGCCTAAACGGCTAACCTACATAACTACCATCCCAAACCCAACTGCCTAATTATGACCTGTAACTTTCTTTACCTGCAGTTTAGCAGCCACTACCCTTGAATTAATAGGTAGAACCCAGAAAACCGCAGGTAATTAGAGTCCCAGGGAAGTCCTTTGGACCCGGAGGGTTGCATAGACCCACACCACAAGGCTCTGGAGTTGAAGGGTTTAGGGTTTTGGGGTCTAGGTCTTAAGGTTAAGGTTGAGGAATCCTTCGAACAAGCCTGCTGCATCTCAGCATCCTCGGTGAAAGACCCAGGCACAGGCGGTGCCTCAGGAGTAGTATCGCATGCCCCTTTATCTATTTCAGACGTGTGTGTGTGTGCGTGTGTGTGTGTGTGTTGTGTGTGCATGAATGTATCTGCCTACATACATGCATACATACAAACATACATACAGACATACATACATACATACATACATACATACATAGATACACAAATACATACATACATACATACATACATACATACATACATACACAAATGCATACACACATACATACATCCATGCATGCATGCATGCATACATACATATATGTATATATGTATATATGTACATATGTATGTATATATATATATGTAAAAATGTAAAAATGTAAATATGTATATATGTGTGTATATGTATATATGTATATATGTATACATGTATTTATGTATTTATGTATATATGTATATGTATGTATACGTATGTATATGTATGTCTATGTATGTATATGTATGTATATGTGTATATATGTACATATTTATATATGCATATGTATGTGCGTGCATATATATATATGTACACATGTATATGTATGTATATAGTTGTATATGTATATATGTATATAAGTATATGTATATATATATATACATGTGCATATATGTATATATGTATATGTATGTATGTATGTATGTATGTACGTACGTACGTACGTACGTACGTATGTATGTATGTATGTAGGTGTGTAGGTGTGTAGGTGTGTATGTATTTATGTATGTATGTATGTATATGTATATGTATATGTATATGTATATGTATATGTATATGTTTATGTATATGTATATGTACATGTATGTATATATGCATATATGTATGTTTGTACTCAAGTCACGGCCAGAAAGGTGATTTAGGGTTTAGGATTTAGGGTTTGTAGGCCCTGAACCTCAAACTTTCAGCTGCGCCCTAAACCCTAAAGCCTTCCCACAGCCTCAACTCTGCCGTAGAATGAAGCCCGGAACGAAGTTGTGTTTAGACTGTGCGGGTCTTCCATGGTCTTCTCCAACCTTCCAAAACCCTAGCAGCTGTTAGAATCGTTCGATCAGAAGCACCTGTAGCACATGAGCTAGACTGTCAGCCTCAAGTCCAAGTCCTCAACAATCGAAACGGCTCCTAAACCCTAAGCCCTGAACCCGAAACCCCAAACTTTCTTATGCCTAACATGGAGTGGGGCCCGCCAAATGGATCCAAGGGGATCCTCGGACCTTGCCTGAGAGCTACACTGCATAGGCTAAACCTGAAACCTTACCGAACAATAACTGAGCCCTGCCTACAGTCTCCGTTGCAGCTCCTTCTTCGGTTACCTTATAGGCCTTAATATAGGATCCTCAGTACAGAAACGGTTTAACACAAAAAGGGAATTACAATGCAGACTATAGGTATGTCAGAAGTGCTAGGCCCCTTAACCCTGAACAAAACTGAAGCCTGAAGGTCATACAAGCACTGAAGCCTGAAAGTCATAAACCCTAACAACACAACCCCAAACCCTAAACCCTAAACCCTAAGCCCTAAACCCATAAGCACTGGAGCCTGAAAGTCATAAACCCTAACAGCTCCCATGCTGTCAAGAAGCCTCCACGGATATGAGGCTGCGAGTGTTCACAGTACGCGCGTCGTTCGCGGAGGCTTCTGGCAACGAAGGAGTTTGATGGCTTCGGTTTAATGATGGTCTAGGGTTTAGGGTTGCGGCTTGGGGCGTAGGTTTTTTGAACCTAAAACTCAAAAGGCATGATTGGAGGGTGCTTATGGGGATTCGGAGAAAAATCAGCAAACACCATACAAGCCGTACTTCGGTGCCTGACAGGCGACGCTCAAGTGTCAGTAGATGCATTCCACATGAATCACATGAAGAAAGACTCTCCATGACCCGTATTTGCAATGCTAGATTTCAATGTGTGTCCTGGTCATGCCAGTTTCAACATTGTGATAAGTAGATGTAAGACGTGCAGACAGGCACCTGAATCAACATCCATGAGGTTAAAGACGAAGCTGTCTTTGCCTGATGATTGAAAGTAGAAATGCTGCGGACTGTAGTTCCTTTAAGTTCCTTTCATGTCTCGATCGGGTCTTCATTTGGCGGCATGAAGAGCCGGCTATTGGGACGATGGCCCGCAGCGCCCATGTCACAGCCTCGGCCACCAAGTCGGCCGGAGCCTTGTTCAAGTCTGCGTCAGGTTTGGGCTTGGCAACAGCCTTGGCCACCAGCTTGGCCGGAGTGTTGTGTTGCTGCCCACCACCTCGCCGGCCGCCGGCCAGTTCTGCCGGGTAGTGCGATGTCAGCAAATGACGGTTTGAGCTGTGCGAGTGAAGACAAGTTGAGATGCCAGTGAGAATTTGTAGAACATCTTGGGAAAGCAAGCTTAGCTTGGGTGCCGGGTAACGCAGTGGGTTGGTGCTACTGGTGCCCCATATCGCGCAGGGGCTTCGCGCGTCTGCAACATCTGGCGACAACGCTCAACTTGCTCAATACTTGGGTAGGAAGCGTTGTCGAGGAGCGAGCGCTAGAACTTAATTTTTCAATAAAACTTTACAGCTTATATACGACTTTAAGTTTGCATGGTCGAAATTCAGCGAACCCACGCACATACCTGCAGCCTCAACGTAGGCTACACGGGTGCGCTTACAAAGGTTGATAACCCGCATCCCATCGACCACAAGCCACAGCCTTTAAATCCCAAACCCTATGCTTGAAAATCCAAAGCTGCGAAAGCTTTAAACCCGAAACTCCTAAACCCCTAATCCCTTGAGCCCTAAACCCCGAAACTCTTCAACCCCAAACTCAAAAACCGTAAAGCCTGTAACCCCAAAACCGAAATTCTAGACATCGTTAACTCCTAGACGCTAAGCCTCCAGTCTTGCGCCCTAGACTTCAGCCAATCTAACTAATTATAAGACCTCAACCCTATAAATCCCAAACGCTTGCATCATAGATCCTGAGTTCTCAACTTCTAAACTCTCGAAACCCAAACCTTAAAATCCAAAACATGAACTGATAAACCCTAAACCCTGAAACCACAAGCCCTCAAAACCCACCTCTCGTCTAAACCCTAACCCCGAAACCTTATACCCTAAACCTTAAACCCCGAAGCCTGAAGTCTTAAAGTCCTAAACCTCTAGCTGGCTTGCCTCTTTGGCGTAGCGCATCCGACGCCGAGACCTGAATCTTTTCTTCCTTGATTTCTTCCCTAAACCCTAAACCCCTAAACCCCTAAACCCTGAACCCTAAACCCAGAATGTCATGTGGCAGCATGGGAAATGAGTAACAGAATAGGGATCCTCTAGAGAATTCCTTTGGGGCCTTTGAAAAAGGGTTTTTTAGGGTGAAGGCTTTTAGGGTATTTAGGGTTTCAGGCCTTGACAATGAAAAAGAGGGTTTCGGGGTATATTCTGGTCTAGGTCGCCCAGAAGCCCCGTATATAAAATATGAGGATACCCGCTTTCCTACTCTTCGGTTTGCCATATAAGGAGACCCCGAAACCCAAAAAAGGAAAAAACAAAAACACTCGGAGACCTCGTAGTATTGTTTAGGGTTTGGGGTTTAGGGCTTAGGGTTTAGGGTTTCGGGTTAGGGAACCTTCTAGCTTAGGATTGATAACTAAATTCAGGCTAGGGGATTCAAAGAAGGGGCCCTAATAGTTAGAATAGGGGTTTTGGCATCCTTTATAGTGAAAAATACAAGTAGGAACCCTAACCCTTAGCATCAAAATCGCCCAAAAACCTTATATAAGGGGGTCTTTGGGCCCAAAAGCCTTAAATTCTGAGTCCTTTGAGGGTAAGGGGTAAGGAATAGTATGGGTAACTATTCAGGCTAGAGGGGCTCACAGGGTTCTTGAAGGGATTTGCCCAGTCTGTAAGAACCTTCGCAAGGGTTTATAGGCCTCAGGGCGAGCTTAGGGGTGTAGGGTTTAGGATTTAGGAGTTTAGGGTCATAGCTGGAGACATGTTCAATCCGGGTCCAGGCATGTTGCAATACTTGGACCCCAAACTAAACTATCATGTCCGGTACGGCCTTGGGACCACTTAGTTCCGTCATGGCGGTAGGTGGTATACGGGTATACTACAAGGATTATATGCAGGAGTGAACCTACAATGTTGCAAACTCATCACGGAACACATGCACCACAAGCCCTACGACTGTAAGCCTTGGTGTGATGTGAGTGGAACCCCCTAGTCATCGAATATGAACCCTAAACTCACCTAAGCCCTTAGCTCCTAAACTCCCCTAAACCCTAAACTAAACCCTAAAACCCTCTACCCTAGAACCCTCTACCTAGAACCTGACTCCGACAATTCTACACCCAACATCCTAAACTCCTGGAAAACCTCTATCAACACAGCCCTGTCCTTGGCAACACCCCATAAACCAAGCATGCACTCCAGGGCTCAGGATATGACGGTAACTACACTTGAGGAATCATGGGACTTTTTAACTAGGGCAAGTAAGGCAACTTCTATTAATTTACAACTACGTATTACCCCAATCAGGGTACCTATAACTTTACTTACTAAGTCACGCAATCCTGCAAGTATGGTGAAACCCCTCAAGCAAGTCCCATTTCACCAGGATGTAAAGCTCATGAACCCAAAACCACTATAAACATCTTCAGCGCACGAGCAAGTAGCCCATAAGATCCTACAACATCCTCAAACAACGGTTTAAAACATGACACACACACACACCCACACCCACACCCACACCCACACCCACACCCACACCCACACCCACACACCCACACCCACACCCACACACCCACACACACACCCACAC
>CAJNJA010059941.1:0-23792 GCA_905231915.1 Symbiodinium necroappetens
GTAGTAGTGGTGGCAGTGGCAGTAGTAGTAGCAGGTGGTGTAGTTGGAGTGGCAGTGGCAGTTGCAGTGGCAGTAGTAGTGGTAGCGGTACCGGTAGCGGCGGTGGTAGTAGTGGGTGGTGGTAGTAGTTTAAGAAGAAGAAGTAGTAGTAGTAGTAGCAGCCAGCGGATCGTTTACCGCCGTGCGTTTCTCAAGATTATCAAGGTTCTTTCGGGAGGGGGGAGCGTAGGGCTTACACCCTCGGCCCCGGAGCCTAAACCCGTTTTATGCTTTCACAATGATTCGAATATATCTCCCAATCAACTCGGATAAATCTTTCAAACGTGACGAAGTTGATCCGATGCACTTATCTGCGACAGACTAAGCTGAAGAGGGTGGTCCGATGCAGATATGATATAACACAGATATTGACAAATCCTTTTCAATCGCTATGAACTCCCCGATGCTTTCACAATGAACCGAACATATCTACCAATCAACTCGGGTGAGCATTTCAAACCTGACGAATTTGATCCGATGCACTTAATGCGATAAGCAAATCTGACGAAGTTGATCCGATGCAGGTATAACACAGATGTTGACGAATCCTCAGCAATCAATATGAATTCCCCATGTTTTCACAATGATTCGTTTATATCTTCGAATCCGTACTGAAATGCAAATACAGGACTCGGAAAAAACGACTGTCTTTTCTTTCACCTCCGCGTTTCAGAAATTCTTCGTCAAGTCTTGAAACCAGAAACAAACAAACACGCACACACACACACACTTTTTTTACTTTGGGGTAAACTGCAAAACCCCAACCGACATCACGAAATCCTCGCTGTGCGTGATGTTTTTGGGGGTTTCAACCACACTCAAAACAAGACCCAAAAAAGGAGACACACCGAATCACAGAAATGCCATGCCTGCCATGGTTTTCACCACTCAGGCTTGAAAATGCACTTCTTTTGAGACCTTGTTTTGAGTTCACAACCGCGCCCCCGCTGCGGCGAAATGCTTACTTGCACAACAATCGCGCGATAGCTTCCGACATGTGCGGTACTAGTACAAGTACAAGTAGAAGCAGAAGTAGTAGTACCAGTAGTAGTAGTAGTCGTAGTAGTAGTAGTAGTAGCAGTAGTAGTAGTAGTAGTAGCAGTAGTAGTACTATTAGTAGTACTAGTAGTAGTACTAGTAGTAGTAGTAGTAGTAGTAGTAGTCGTAGTAGTGGTAAGTAGTAGTGGTTTTGGTGGTAGTAGTAGTAGTAGTAGTAGTCGTAGTACTCGTAGTAGGAGTAGGTGTAGGTGTAGGTGTAGGTGTAGGTGTAGGTGTAGGAGTAGGAGTAGGAGTAGGAGTAGGAGTAGGAGTAGGAGTAGGAGTAGGAGTAGGAGTAGGAGTAGAAGTAGAAGTAGAAGTAGAAGTAGAAGTAGGAAGTAGTTGTTGTCCCTCACTTGGCACGCCATCGAGAAGTAGTAGCGGTAGCAGTAGCAGTAGCAGTAGCAGTGGCAGCAGTACCAGCGGCAGAAGTAGCAGTAGCAGTAGCAGTAGCAGTAGCAGTAGCAGTAGCAGTAGCAGTAGCAGTAGCAGTAGCAGTAGGAATAGTAGTAGTAGTAGTCGTCGTCGTCGTGGTGGTGGTGGTGGTAGTAGTAGTAGTAGTAGTAGTAGTAATCGTAGTAGTAATCGTCGTAGTAGTAGTAGCAGCAGCAGCTGCTGCCGGTGTCGTTGTCGTTGCCGGTGTAATTCTTCTTCACTTTCGTTGTTGTCGTCGGCTAGGACCGGCATTGCGTGTCGTTATGAATTGACAGACGTGCTGGTGGCAAAAGCAAGGCGCTGGCCCCTTGCTTTCGGTTTGGCCTGTGGCGCTGGCGCTATTTCGCTAAGCTGTTTGGGGTTGTTTGGTTTCATGGTTTTTGCTGCTGTTTCTGCTGCCGAATTCGTCACCTTTGGAAAAGTTGTTGGTCGCGCCACCGTGTTATGTTTGAAGGATCCGAGAGGCCGCGGGCAGGCAGCTCAACCTGCAATCACAGCCTGATGCTACAGCCTACCGAGCTTGCAGATGCACGGTCAAAGATATCTCTTCCCAGATGCTTCGGAAGTTTGCACGTGAATTTTTTGTTGTGCAGGAGGCCCAGAAGCATTCCTGGGAAAGTTCTGATGTCGAGACACAGCTTCACTTTTCTGTAGCTTGGTTTCTGACGATGCAATATGCTATGATGAGTGCATGACCTGCGCAGCTGCGAGATCTTTAAATTGTTCGATTCCACGGGATGCTTGCGAGCATGCGGGAGTTGTCAAACCGTCAAGGTGGGCAGCAGGTGCAGAGGAGATTAGCAGGCTTGCAGAACCGGGAATCTGAATGGCCTTTCAATGGCAATTTAAATCCGATTGGCTTTGTTTGCGGCCTTTGCTGTGTGTTCTGAAGCACTGCAGACGGTGGAGGGCCACCGCATTAAGGCGAGAGTGGCGCCAGGTTCCCAAGCAGATTCAGCCTGCTATGGTCCCCCATAGCTGCCATAGCTATCGACCGCCAGTCGACGAAATGATTTGAATCTGCTTGGGAATGGAGCAAGCGAGTTGCTCTGACCGTGCCTAATCCTCAAATGGTTTTCCGTCGCAGCCCGCCGGGCCCGCGGCAGTTGATTTGCCATGCAAGTCATGTATAGAAGTGCACTACATCGAGTTGTGCCATCTTACACTACGCTGCGCCATGCAGAGGTCATGAGGTTCCGTCGCTTTGCTGACATTCAGCATTGCGCAATCCGCAACACTCAGTATCAAAGCTCGGGCTGCTAAACTCGACCGCATGTTTGAAGACTGTGTTCTTGCCGCCTGCGTCCTGACTTGGTGGGCCCTGTCCCTATGATCCTTCAAGACATCAGCCGGCTGTGTCGACACTGGTGCGTGCCGACCGTGTGTTCTAAGCCAGCTACTCGTACACAAATGCTGCATGGCGAAGGTGGACGAACCACTTGTTGGCTCTGTACGTGCATCATATGAGCATCAGCAACTGTACTCCATCACAGGGTGGAGGCAGCCTGCCGTTTAGAGTTTAGAGAAATGCATCGCACGGCTCTTCACGCGTCTGACAGAGGCTGCTATAATTATCATCATATGCCGGACAGGGCCCAACGTTAGGGAGGCGATGCAGCGGCTCGCTTTTCAAGTCCATGGCAGGCCTGGCAGCTTCTGCTTGTAGGCAATTAGGATCCCAAGCTTTCTGGTGATTGAGTCACGCATGGTCTTGATCCAGTTGTCAACATCACCAGTTTAATCGGAAGATGTACGTACTGGACGTACCTGCTGCCGTCAGCCTTTTGCAGTGGAGTGGCCTTTACATCGCTCGCATTCGGGCGGCTAGGCCGTTCCTCGCCATTTGGCTGCGCTCAATGCCTGGAGCAACGCAGACATGTTTGGGCAGGTGCTCGCCACCTGAGCCATGCATGCTGTGCACTTTGCTGGGCCTCCACATCGCTCATGAGCATCATAAGCTACAACAAGGCAGTCCGTGAATGCACAAGGACGGAAAAATGGACAAGTGCTGTGTCGCTTCTGGATGAGCTGAACTGCAGGGGCTTGCAGGCGGACACGATTACTTACAACTCCGCTGGCTCTGTTGCATGCTCGTCTGGTGAAGCCTGGCGAGTGGCCCTGCTAATGCTTCGGTGCGCCACCTCATGCCGGGTACGTCAGGATGTAAAAATCTACAGCAGCTCGGTTACGGCCTGCGGGGTGGCAAAGCTGTGGCAAAGTGCCCTTTGTCTGGCAAGCCAGATCCACGTCGCTGGCCTTCGCCTTGATTCGATTGCCGCCACTTCTGCCATCAATGCTCTGGAACGTAGAGCCAACTGGCAGCAGGCCATCCTTCAACTGCTTGATTCCCGCAGGGCCAACTGGCAACCATCAGCTTTTGCCGGTAATGCTGTCCTCCGCGCAACTTCTAAATGCCAGTGGAACAGAACCATGCAATGTGTCCTAACTACCTTGCAAGCACGTGCTGTTTCGGGAGATGTCATCACGTACAACAGCATGATAGAGGCGGCTGCTGATTGGAAGCAGGCCATCTTACTTCTGCAAGATATTTGTGACCAAGAATTGCGACCAGACGTGGTTACGTGGAATAGCCTCATAACTGTGTGCTCTCGCGTAGTTCAGTGGCAGCGAGCGCTCGCCGTTCTTGACACCTTGAACAATGTCGTCAAAGCAGATCTCGTATCATTCAACAGCACCCTTGCGGCGTGTGGCAGGTCCGGCAAGTTTCAGGAGGCGCTTTCATTGTTGGATCGAATGTCGCAACACGGCATCCAGCCCGACGTGATATCGCGAAGTGCTCTGATGAGAAGCTGCGCAAGGGCGACAGCTTGGCGGATGACGTTGTTTCTGAGCTCAGAGAGACAGGCGAGCATAAATGCCATTGCATTGAACGAAGTTCAGCTGGCCTGTGAAAGAGCGTGTGAATGGCAGCTAGCTCTGCAACAATTCGACGAAGCAGAGCATGACTTCAGCCAGTATGCATGTGTGTGTGTGTGTGTCTGTGTCTGTGTCTGTGTGTGTGTGCGCACATGTCATGAATGAGTCATGACTCTGCTCAATGGTGCATGCCAAGGACTCCCGCGAGAGACGTGTTTCTGCTGATCTGCTGATGTTCAATGCCGTCATCGGCGTGTTGGAAAGCGCAAGCAGGTGGCAGACAGTATTGCGCCTGTTGCGGTGCATGGTGTTAGAGATGTTGCTGCCAGACACTGTAACATACAACGCCGTCGGCAGCGCCTGCGAAAAGTCCACGATGTGGGAATCCACTCTGTGGTGCCTGCGAGCTGGCAGCATCCAGCCAGACATGATTACCTGGACCTCTGCCATTGGAGCATGCAGCACGTCCTGCGCTTCATGTCGCTGGAAGCGAATGTTGACCTTGATCCGGGACGCTGCCACGGGACACCTGCAGCCGAGCCTTCTGATCTGCGAGAAGGTGGTCAGCACTCTGTGGCAGTCTGGAAAGCTTGCGCAGATGCAATTTCACCTGCCCCGAGCTTGCTCAACAAGGCAAGCTTTCGAACTTTTGCGCGGCGAAGCGGTTTCGCATGTTGTGTGTGCCCGCAGAGGCAAAACATGCATGATGAAAAAGCTTAGGTTGGGAACCAGCAGGGATTGCATTGTGGGCTCCTCCGGCATGTCAGTAGAGGGATCCGGAAGCCCACGGCTGTTTCCCTTGCCCCAATACATCTCAATACCCTGTGATGATATGCCAGAGCCTTCACTTTTGGCTGAGAGCACCTGGCGTAGAAGTGGGGCGCACCGCCAGATCCCATGGGTCTCACGCTTGCAGAGCTCAGTGTGGAAGCTTTCGCGCGAGGCGATCACTCAACCGGGCCCGGGCCATTACCCACTGATAAGGCAGCAGCCGCGCTTCTAAGCGGCCTCTTCTCTCCAGTCGCCTTGCAGTGGAAGGCCAAAATCGACAACGGTCTCACGGCCACAGTTTCTGATCCGAAACCACAGCAGAGTCTTGTAGTTGAGGAGTTAGTACAAAGAGCGCTGCAGTTCGTGTGCCATGAGAAGCTCCTAAGGTCAGGGCCGAAGTTTCGCAGGACTTGACCTGTTGGCCTCCGGAGTGGGTGCATCTCACGGTCACCCGTGGTGCAGAGGCCACGGCATCCACAGCGTGGGTATGTTCGCTTTTGCAAAGGTGAGCAAAGGTTGCCATAGTGCACACTCATTGAGTCATAGCGATCCATGGGATGATTGTTCTTACCTTTCCCTATCTTATCCTCACTGACACCCTCGGCAAGTCTCCGATGTGCGAATCGGGCATCGTGTACAGGGTGTCGACGATGATCTGCGACAGCGCTGTCTAGAGATCAAGGTGCCCTCCAGAATCTCGACCTCAACTGCCTTGGCAATCTATGCAGTCAGCATGTTAACAGGTGTCCATATTCATTTGCGAGCATTTAGCAATCTCATGCAGATTTCCGAGGTGTGTTGCCATCACAACTGGAAAAGATCCTGGCAGGTGCAAGCTTCACAGGCAGTTCCGTAACATCCGTGGAGCTTACGGCGATCGCTTTTATATTGTGTGCGTGATAAGGATGGTTTATTGCTGCTCACCAGGTGTGTAATGCATTTCTAGTGCTAGCCATTGCTAGCCTATGAACGCGAACAGACCGTCCAACAGCCTCTGTGTGCTTCAAGTCTGGCAAGGCTCGAACTGCGGGGCAGAGGACTGCAAGCGAATCGTGGTTGACGTTTGCACGGCCTTGTGGGCTATTCGAGCAGAGTACATGGTTTCCTGGTCAGTGACAGGGATAGTAACAGTAGGTTTGCAAGATGTTGGGTTCTCCATCCAGCATATCCCACGTCGAGTTGTGGCTCGAGGGAGCTCCTGCAAGATGGGGGCTCCTTGGCCCGTGGAAAAGTCAGGACTATACTGGAGGTCCGATTTCTCCCTCCTACCCACCCGAGAAATCGATTTCCAAATTGAACGGGTCATGGGATTATCCCCAACGGGGGAGGCAAGATCGAATCCTGAAGTCAAGTGGAATCCAAAAGCTGTCCTCAAAGTGGGGAGCCGCATTCTTGAAGGCAGACTAGATTGAATTTTCTACTAGTAGGAGAGTCTCGTTCGAAGTGGTGGAGTTTCTTGAACGGTTGTTTTCTTCCTGAAGACGCCTTGGCGTTTCGCCTGGCATGCTGCCCGATGTTCTTCTTCCTGCGAGTGAGCTGCGGGGACGTGCGTATCCGAGGATTCGAGCGGAGGCTCTAAAACCTCGCCGGGGCGCCAAGGCACAAACTAGGAAAGAGAAGAACGAGGGGAGAAGAGAAGGGGACCCGGCTAAGTGCCGTGGGTCTTCCGCTTCTCAGCTGCTTTTAATCCTTACACCTCCCAATGCTTCGGGGTTGGGCCAGTGGGGGCTCTCCGACGCCAGCCGCCCGACAAGGTGTGTGTGATGGGCGGTAGGGTGGGATTCAAACGCGACCGGATGTCAGAGTCGTCTCGTTGGCCGACTATTAAGCTGCGACGGGTTGAGTGACTTTGCTGTGGAGGAGGCCTCGACATCAAGCTTGTCGGACGAGAGCCTTGGTTACCAATGTGCCGAGAAGTAAAGCAACGTAAAACCGTTAAACATGGTGACCTTGATGTATCCACATCTTCACATCTGGCTGGACACATACGGTCTGGCAAACGAGAAGATGAATTTGTCATGCTGAGGATGGTAGGACTGACGGCCTTGATTCCGCCGAAACTGAGGACGATGGCAATCATCGATCAGTGTCAGGCACAGCATGGGACATCATGAATTCGTGCGACCATGTACTAGTACGAGAAACTGCCTGGCAGGCTCGTGGCATCTCGCAGCCCATGTCGTTGGCGCAGTGGCATCATGCAGTCTGCGGGCACCATGCTCTTTTCAACCTACGTCGCCTTGTCGCAATGAGCACTGGTTTGAAGCTGCAGTTTGGCCCTGACACATTTCCAGGCTGCCTCCTTTCTGGCGATTCCTCCCTCTTGCAAAACGAGCCATGCTTCTGGCGGCAAGCTCTTTGCGACATTGAGCAACTGACATCAAGGTAAGAAATTTCGTTTCAATCGCTGTGAGGCTGTGAAGCGGAGGCTCTGGCGTCGCTCTGCAAAAACGAAACACACAGAGCACACAAAAACCGAGGCGATTGGCTCGGCATGGGGAGGCCAGCGGCAGCTGGCCCAGGAGCTGCGGTGTGCGAAACTTCAAATGCCCGCAGAAGTGCGCAAAGTCGTGCTCCGAAGCAGGAGTCGCGTCACGGGTGGAATAGCTGACGAGGTGCACCTGAGGTTTCTCGGCACGATGCTAGGGCTCGATCTTGCCGATATCCGTCGTTGGGCCTGATGTTAACATGTTCTGCCCGAGAAACAGAGGGCTGGCTAGACAAGTACTATTACTGAGAATTTTGCAGGGAGGTCGCTTGCTGGAACGAATCGGACTAAGGCATTTGGTCAGCACGGACCCTGCTCTCTGCGGCCGGGTGAGTGTGGCTTCTTCTCTGGAGAGTCTACAGGAGACGCTAAGCTCAAGTCTGACCGTGAACTTCAACACCTCCCCGCCACCGAAAGTGTTCGAACCGGAAGCGAGGAACGGATTAGCATCAACTGTTTGGAACAGGTGTCGCATACCACTGAAAGAAGAATCTTGTGCTGCGTTTGGAACAGCTTTGCAATTGCACTAAGTGTGTCCTTCCCTTCGCAGCAGGAGCAGCTTCAGATGTCCTCGCGCACGCATGGAGTACTTCGGCAGCAGGGCACAACTCCAGGTGTGACTCTCCCTTCGCTGTGTCCACTTCATGACAACTGGAGGTCCATGGCTTTTTGCTGGGTGGAGCTACTCACTGGTACGCCGCTACATTCCGCTGTGCCTGAAGGGGGGCACGCATGGACCATACAAGTTGTGGCAGTACAAAAATACAGAGAATTACACTAGTAAGAGGAAGGTTGAAATCTGCGTGGGCATTGTGATAGCCGCTCTACAACTGCCTTACAGGTACAGCGCTGCAGTTGTGAGCCGAGATACGCTTGAGAGACCAGGCAGGTCCGACTCCCGCTACTAAGGGTGGTTCCTTTTGCTTTCCAATTTTAGACGAGCCCGCCCTCCCAGATGGCCTGAACACGGACGGACAACTGTTTTGTGCGTCACGGCTTCGGCAGAGAAATGAAAATCACTACGTAGAACTGCGATGATATATGTCAGCTAGCTATAGGATGTGTTCAGCATCAGCTCCCTGTGTGAGATGGCGACAAGAAGATTTACTTCTTTGACTCCTACAACACGCCACTTGCGACAGTGATATCAAACGCAGATATTGAGTCCATGGTGGAAGAGCAGCTATGTGTCGGTCGTGCGAGTGCGCTGGATGCCTTGAAGCAGAATCCTGCTTGGGCTCACAAGCCAAACGCTCATCTGGAAACTGCGTTCGAGGAGGGAGTGGAAGAATGGTGGAAGGGGGTCAGAAAAGCTTCTGTGTTCTGGCAGCATAAACCACTGGATGTGCGTCGACAACTGATGCGCATGGACTTGCAACTAGCCAGGAGCTTGGTTGGTGAGACTAAGACGGGCAATGGTCAAAGTTACAAGCCTAGTGGTTTGTTTCTGAGGTCAGAGACTTCTTGCGAGTTCTGGCAGACGTCTATTGCTCTTCCTGATGGCTTTGCCTGATGGGTGCAGTGTGTTTGCGGGATGGCAAAAGTCCAGACTGGCCATGTACAGCCGCAATGAACCAGCAGCGAAAACGAATCGGTTCGAGGGACGTGAGCTGCGTTGCTTCAGCAATGGGAGCGGGTCCAACATGATACAGAGCCTCGAGTGGAATACTTGCATGGTGCAAAGAAGCATAGCAAGCAGTGTCAGTGTCCGTTTTCAGCCTCCCTCCAGAAACCCACAGATGAGTATCAGAAGAGTTTCCCTTCCTTTTGCTGTCGCGCTGTGGTCCTGGCAATTGAAATTAGTGGGAGTCGAGATTTGCCTTGCACTGGGTTCCAGCAAAACCTTTGCAACCCAGTGGCGTTAATTGCCCCTGGACGGCTGCATTCTAAGAGCTTCGTGTAAACTCTACGCAGAACCCTCGAGCGTTGAGACGTCACCGAAAGCCCCTAATCCAAAAATTCGGATCCGCCGTAAGGCCGAAACCGTGTTTCCGTCGCTCAAACATGCGAGCCGACAACCCTAACAACCTGCAAACCTCAAAGAGAGCAGGCAATCCCCACCCCAAGCCGGAAGCCAAGAACCCTAAACTTCTAAACGAAGCACAGTGTAAAAAGCAAACGTGGAGGTAAGCCCAAAACAAGCCGAAGGCTCTAAACAATAAACCCATCCGCATCCAACCGCCCTTCTGCTCCAAAGGCCCGACCGACAGGCTCATCCTAGCTGAGGAATTCACACTCGTAACAGCAGCGAGAAGAGGAGCAAGCGAAAAAATGCAACTGGCCTAACCCCAGACCAGAAGCCCACAGCCAGCCCAGGGCCCTAAGGTGATCCAAGCCCAACCTGGATGCCGAAAACCCTCAACTGCAAGCTCTAAGCCGAAATCCTTGGGGAGTGAAGCACGCCCAGAGATCCGAAGGTGCAACCGTAATGCCTAGACTAAACTGGAAGTCATTTTCCTTGAAGGCATCGCCGGAAGCACCTAACTCCAAGCCGGAAGCTTAAAACCATAAAGAGCCGAAAACCTAGGAGTGAACGACAGACAACGACAACAACAACAACAGCAACAACAACAACGACAACGACGACGACGACGACGACGACGCCAACGCCAATGCCAATGCCAATGCCAATGCCAATGGCAGCAGCAGCAGCAGCAGCAACAACAACAACAACAACAACCACCGTTTACCTGCTACTACTAACGCTACCACCACAACCACCACCACTATTATTGCCACTGATACCAATCGCTAGCATTGCTTGTCTTCGTCTCGGCCGAAAGGCACTCGAACTCGTTTTGAGAAAGGTGCCACAGTCGTCGCAGCCCGCTGCGGATTGCGACACAGTCACAACTCAGAAACCAGATGCGGATTGAGCAAATGTTGCCCCCGATTGCAGACACATCCATTCCGTTCACTTCACATGTGCACATATCCGATAACGACGATGTCTTTGCCAGGTACACAGTGCTGCATGATGAGATGTTGGCTTGCTTGAGCGCGAGAGAAAGGGCCGGCACCACTAATGTTTTTTCAGACTGCCTGGAAGCAGCGGCAAGTTTTGCATCAGCCATGAGCAAACCTGAGCGAAGCGGCGAAGCTTTGAGAGACTTTGAAAAACAGAACCCCTCTTTCTTTATTGCGCGGGTTTTAGCAGCTTTGGGGTTCGCAAGTGAGGCCCAAGTCAGGGGCTCAAATGAGGACTGTGCATTGCTGGTGAAGCAACCTCAGGGCCGCACCGATATTCCGAATCAAGGCACGACACGGCTGTCTCTGTGGCTACTGGCAATAGAGGGGAGGGAACTTTCTTCCGAGAAGCAAAACCTTGGCATTGGTGGCGTCCGTCACACAGCGGGACCTTGAACATGGGTGCAGCGGTTTGCGCAAATCAGATTCGCCGCATCGCGAATGCGGCCAAACCAATCCATCGAAAATCGCAAGGATTCGTGAGGTGCAGAATTTCGATTTTAGACTTAAGCGCTTTGCATGTCTATCCACATGCTGGGACATAGTCAGTGCGAGATACTGCCACATAACACATGTGAACGCACAAAGTTTCATGCCGTTGGATGTTTGCACGGTTTGCAGGAGAAGACCTTTGTTAGTGAGCTCTGCGCCCTGCAATCTGGTGAAGCTTGACCTGGCCAAAAGAACTTGGAAAGGAAGTGGTTTCGCCGTGGCAGTATGGGAAGCGGTAGTGCAGTAATTACTCAAGGCTTCAAGTTGGATTGCCACGATAACTGGGAGATCCAACACCCTGGCTTGATGACCTGAGCCTAGCAGTTCTTTTCATGACTGCCGACGATCCCATTTTAGATTTGTCGCACTGCAAGAAATGCTGTCTCCGAGCTCTTGGCAATTATTGATTGTAGGCTCAGTTCCGGTCCAGAGCGGGCAATGTGTTCATGTCCATCCGTGTGATCGCCAAGGCCTAAACTCAGCATGCACATTCTGGCTGCAGCTCACAGAAACTCTTGCAGTTGTTCGGGCGACATCAAGCAAAACCTTCAGCAGCAAGTTGACGGAACCGTAGAGCGAGTGCTGTCTGGATGCGCTGGGACGTGAAGGATGAGGTGAGCGTCTCTTCTGCAAAGCGTGCGACAACCTGTATGGGCCGTGAGGTGTGGCTCCAAGACTCCAACGGAAGGCCTTCGTCCAGCGGTGACTCGCAGCTTTCCTCAGTCAGTCTTTTTTGCTTGCACTCTGCTGAAAGCAGACTGCCCCTGCTGCACTTCCCGAGGCCTGGAGCTGAGAGAGGAGATCCAGGAAGTGACAGAAACGGTGCCCGGTTACAAAGAGACTCTCTGTGAACTCCCTGTCCTGTTTTGAGGAGCAGCTGGATGCTTTTCGACAGCTAGTCGTTGAGGCAGGCTGCAGTGTGTTGCAGCTAGCGCAGTTCCGGTAAAGGAGCGCTTCCACGTCCCCTGACCTCGCCTGAACCCCGACCTGCAGCACCGGCAGTGCTCAGAAGCGCGAGGGCTACCTTTGGCGGCATACAAAGTCTCAGCAATGGAGGACTGTACGAGAAGCCCGTCCAAGGGTTTCGCCTGTTCGGCCAGACCTTCCGTCACACTATTCTCGTATGTTCTTCGCTCAACTTCGATCCGGGCTCCTCAGCCGTGCCTTTCAACATCTCGCAAGGAGGAGCTGTGAAATCATGAACTCAGGGAAGTCTTCGTGCCTCAGCCACGTCTAGTCAGTCTAGCCCGTAAGACGGAGGCATGATCGGAAAAGCTGATCTTTGAGGGCTTGCTGAGTCCGGACCATCAAAGATCCAAGGCCAAAACGATTTTCAAATCCCAATCCCTTGGGGAGCGCAGTCGGGGAAGTCCTTGCTTCTAAAGGCAATTGGGTAGTACACGTTGAAGCAGTTGACATTACAAGGCCACTGATCGATAAGCTTGGGCTGACTGTCAATGAACACCCGGCCCTTGCCAGGAAGGCCATGCAAGGGCTGGCAGCATGTGCACCTCGGCTCAGGCTTGTACTGAACAGACGCCGGCCTGTGCAGAGATGAGCACACACGAAATCCGCTGAAATCCTTTGGTGGGAAGAGCAGTAATGCATGGCCAAAGTAATCAAAAGAAACGACGCCCGATGGCCGCGAGAGCGATCTTCGGCCAAAGTCCACAGTTGAGGTCTTCCGAAATTCTCGAGCTGGTCAATCATAGAGCGCTTGGCAGGAGCGGAGCTAAGCACCAGCCAGACGATCCAACAAAAGCCAGCCACAGACACCGCGACTTCTCCACACCCTGAATACATCATCACGCATTGTGCAGGAGTCCTCATTGAACCAACACACCTGAGCTGCTTGTCTGTGAACGTCACTACCTACTCACTCGCAGACTCCTCAACATAGCAGGACATCGGCGTGCGATTACAGGATGCCCTGTCGTGGACATCTCAATTGCAGGGACGTAGGCATTGTAGACGGTTCATGCGCCAGGCAGGCTAAGCTGCTGAACTCTTGCTTTACTGTCGTGTTCCAGTTCTATCGTCCAGCTTCGAGTTCACCTACTGCCGGCTGAGGATGCCGTCAGCTCCACCATGGCAGGCCAAACCAAACAAGCCAAGGACAGCATCTGCAAATGTATCCAGCTTCTATCTTTCTGCCAAGAAACATGGTGAATGGTAGTAGTGTTGCTGGTTGGGAGTGCACCGAATTCTCGACCCACATCTTGAAAACTGACGGACTCAGATCACCAAGCACAAGATCCCGTACTTTGCTTGCCATGGCCCTGCCAACGCGATTCCCACATCATGCTACAGACATCGCATGGCTGGTTCTTCGCTGCATAGCTGAGCGAGGAAGTCCGAGATCTTGGCTCGCCCTCCTGAGCTGACAAGTCCGGAGAGTTGCCTCGGAGATGAGGAGACCACTTTGCATATCTGGCAAGCAGATAGGGATGAGGCCAAGAGGCTAAGATCCTGTGTGCGATGTTTTGCAGGGCCTTGTTGCTGCATGTTTCTCGATGGAGACGGTATGTGCGGAATGGAGAGGCCTCTCTGTCTAACCGCGGAACAACGGTGGATGGAAAGCATATTCCCCCACATTTTAATAGCTTGTGACATCATGTGAGGGTGATGGATCATTGCGGTGTTTACGACACTCGTCATTCAGCCTGCGGCGTTTCCCAGCTCAAAGACACTCATGTTAAACGTGAATACTTGGATAGTTTCCAGGATAGTTCTCTACTAGCAGAGGAGCCCTGTCATGCCATCGTTGCGCGCGTGGTGTTGCTATGAGGACATGGCAGAGATCACGAAGAAGGGCTTCAGGCCAGCGGAAAACGCAGAAGACGGTGTAGATGATTGTGCTAGCTCCATCGCTTCAGGAAGAATATTGAGTCGACTGCAGCTGCAGCGATGGCGAGGTCCCCAGTATGCTGTCACGCACAAGTCCTGCGCTGCTCGAACGCCAAGGAGTCCATGATCCAAAGCCGGAGCCGTGGCGAGTATTCCTTGGTATCCGGCGAGTCCATCGAGGCATTGCTCCAACGAGCCATCATGCGTACATCTTGGATTAAATGCGCTTCACGCTCGCTATGAATGTGTGTGAAGCCAGAGCATGGCAGAGCCTTGCAGGATGCTCTGATGGCAGACAGCGCAGGCCCTGACTCGGGGATGTAAAGCTTCAATACGGCAGGCTCATGTCGGCTGCCAAAAATTCGAGCATAGAAAGGCACATGTCGCACGCTTGTTTCCAGGTTCCAACTCAGGCTTCCACTTCTAAGTTTGGCTCCAGTTCTAAGAGCACGAGGTAGTCGCATTAGATGGGATATCGGGAAGGATTTGTTGAGCGCAACTGTTCGGAGTTTCTGGAAGAATATTGCGCCCATAGGCACAGGCCCATGAAATCCTACCGCCCGTGTGTCAGCTGCCCGCGATAGGTCATCTGCAGATGAGGCCAGGCCAGATGACGAATCTCAGACGCCGGCAATCAGACAGAAGACAATCGACGTTCGGAAAGAAGTGTTAGGTGTCATGATGCATTAAGTACAGAAGGGGAAGCAGGGAAGTCAAGGCTGTACCAGTTCATGTGCATGATTGCTAGGGGCTGCTTTGCTTTATTCCGCAACCTGCCTCCCCTCGCAGTGCTTGGTGCACTTCCCTGTGCTGGACCTTGTGGCATATAAGCTTCTGGATACCGTGTGTTTGTTTTCGTTTTGTGTGTTGCTTGCTACCCCACAAAGGCAACGGTAACGGACCTTTGAGGAGTCTTTCTTGCTCTACATTCAACAAGGATTTCTTGGGCATCTAACACGCCGGTGTGATGTGTAACTAACAAAGCTTGCATGGCAACATGCTTGTCTGGTGCATCTGCTGGAGTCGGGCAGCGCTGTTTGGCAGTTTGCAGGCATCAGCTTGTGCCGGATTCCGACAGAAAGTGGCTCGAGGAGACATGCTTGAGTTGGCGCGAGGTTCCTGCAAAGTAGACTCTTTGCGAGCAGTTGTTGACTGTGTTTGTTCGATGTTGGTGAAAAGCTTCAGTCGTTCCGGTTGAGTCACCTGGTGAACAAGCCGATGGTGTTTCCTGTGAGAAGGACAGCGAAGTACCATCCTCCTCAAGCTGAGCCCTTATCCGGACCAGCTCGCCCTTGGAGATTTGGAGACCCTGTCCTTGGAAAGGACCTGCATTGGGTTAAAGTGCTGAGGCCGGCAGCTTTGCTGCGCCAGGGGGACATCGGTGCCACACTGAGGGAAACGGGCGGGGAAACCTTCGGTGAGAGCTAACAGAAAGGGCACGACTCTCTGTTGCTTTCTGGGAATGGATGCGCCGTCATTCGGCCACAGAGCTCTGTGAGTAGATTAGGGGACGCCATGCACAACCTTCCGAGCATCTGCCTGTGGATTACGTTTGCTAAGAAAACAGTCCGCACTTCTTCTTCAAGCACGCGGAAACCGATCACTCAGAAACGAACAACAATCCATGCAAGATATTTCACCAATCTTTGGGTACGATGAAAACCATAGCCTGCGGCGAGTTGACCAAGCCAGAACGAGCTAGTCGCGTGTTTCAAGATGCCAGTGCGGAAATGGCACGGAAAAGTATATACTGTGAGCGAAGGCACACACAGAAACTGTGTCTCTCGCGATAAGGAGAGGTTTGCCGTCGGCCCACATGTGAATCCTTTGAAGACTCTGATGTGTAGGAAATTTATATCGTCTGATTGGCAAGCATGGCCGATCATACTACCAATACTATGACGACCAGAGCGAGTTTCCACAAGCCAAAACTATCAAACGCCCAGAGCTCTTTACCTTGAACCCGGTGCCAAAGTTCACCGTACATCACCACGTCACCTTGTGAGGTCTTGCCAGAGACGCTAACATCAAGGCTCTGACCTCGGAGCCGTTGAGTCACAAAGATCGTGCAGAGAAAAGGTGTCTCGCCACCTGCATTCCGAGACTGCCACACAAGTTACGGCGGCAGCAATCTTCTCAAATCCTCTACTCTACTCGCGTCACAAGTCTAAGAGTCTAATGTCTGGCCTGACTTAACAGACACTGCATGCCACTTTTGACAAGAGCATCGCGCAAGCACATAGAGCGAGATGGAAGACTTCTCTACGCAGATTTCTTGTAATTTCACCTGAGGATGGGAGGTATTGTGGAGTCAGACGAATTCGGCTATGCCGGCCTCCTGGACTCTGTTTTGAACAGCAATGCAGTTCCTTGTCGCCGACCCCGGCCCCATCGCTGGAACACGCTGGAACCATCATATTCTGTCGGACTGATGCGCATCACGTTAGTGCAAGAAGCCGGACATAGTATTGTGCCGAGGCCATCACCGCACTTGTCATGGTGAACGCGATCCTTATTGGCTTCGAGACTGACTACACGGCCTGCTGGACAAGCTAGTTAACCCAGAATAGACGACGGAGAAGGAGAAAGCAAATTTGCGAAGCGACCGAGCGATGTCAAGCGTGAGTGTAAGGTCTTGTAATACGTTGGAGGCATTGATCGGGAGAAGATAAATCCGCATTCCAGGATCTTGCTGATTTGCCTCGTAGGTTTCCATGGAAAGCGTTCCTGAAGAAAGACTTACAGTTTCTATGCCTTTTGGGGTTGTGTTCAACTGCCTGGAAACAATTGCGTTAGCTCCTGCGAGTAGGTGCTGGTTCCCGATGCATTTCTCTCGCGCCCGCGCGGGGTTGAGCAGCAGCCGCTGTCCGATTAATTTGTGCCCGCAGTTTTGCTGTGGGCCTTTCCAAGCCCCTCCAAATTCGTAAGCCGACCCGAGCTTGGGTTGTTCGGTCATTTTGGGCTGTGTCAGGCCCTCCAAATTTTGGAATTTGTGGCCATTTTGGGCCAGCCGATCTTGGGATTGTTTGCCATGCTGGGCCCTTCCACACCCCCCCTTGTTTTGTAAAAGCTCATATTTGGTCCATTCCAGGGAGTTTTGGCCATTTCTGAGAGAACGGGACTCCACAGCCTGGGGGTGCATGCAAGCAGGCAGTAGCGTTCAACGCATTTCAACGCCACAGTGCAGGCTCGGCATGGAGGCGATCACAAGATGCCTGGCTCGAAGATATTGGGACGGGTCTTCTGCACCTCGGACCTGATGGATAACCAGTTTGGGCGTTCTGGAAGCTCGCGAGGTTTCGAGTTGCTGCCATGCGTTTGTTGCAAAGCCTCTGCAGTTGTTTAGTCTTCTGTAACATGGACAAGGGGATGCTCATGTTCACATGATTTGACATGCAAGGGCACGACGCGAGTGCTTGACGGTTCGGTGAAGCGGCTGAACATCCTTGTCACCAAGGCTATATCTTCACAGCAGAAGTTGCCATGAGGCATTGCCTTAGCTTCCTGTTGGTGAATGTGCTTCATGTGTTGAGACGGCGTCCAGGTCCAGCTCATCTGAGTTATCGTGACTCTAATGCCACATTTGGCATGGCTGTGGGTCAACTGCGAACCTACCAAACCAGGCATCAATCTCTTAGACGAACGGCGGCAGACGGCAAGGGTGGCACATGGATGCCTCGGCGGCGAATGAAAGTTTGTAACGTGAAATGCTAAAAAAAAAGGCAAGTGTTCCTTTCAAACTGAGGGCTCGGGCTCGGATGACCGCCGGCTAGAGTGTTCAACTGGGCGAGCATGAGCATAGTCAGGCAAGCGACACGACAACTAGGAAGATATTGAAGACAGTAGGTTCTTGAACCAAGACGAACCTCATCCGGCGTGCTGCATTTGTACAATGCGGCTGTTCAGGATTTCGCCACTCATGCTATTCCAAGGTTCATCATTGTGCAACGCTTGATACCACAGCTTTTCTGGGCACCCTTAGAGACATGTTGTGCCGTGAAGGGTCTTGGTCCTGGGCGTCCGGAACTTTTTCATGGGCAGTGGCTGGAGGCAGCTAACTACAGCCACCCGATGCCACAGATCTGTAGGCTAAGAGCCAGACAGGAAACTGTCCCAAATCATTGCAGCGAGGGTTTTTAGAGTGCAGCAACGCAAGATATCCCTTTGTTTGCACTTTAGCTGTACACTGTGGGAGCTCCTGCGATGATGCCATCGTCATACTGGTCAACATTCTCAACATGCTGTAGCTGAAACTGACTGAGGCTCCTCCATCGCCACCGATTTTACTGAAAGCACATTCCAGGTAATGCATCGCTTGATTCGTATTACAGCAGCATTTTTGCTAGCAGATCTGCTGTTTGCGTCGTTCAGTTCCATTAGCAAGATCTTGTCCTGAACAGCTTGCAGGTGGAATCTCTTCGACTTTCTCGTGGTTGGCTTGCAATGGGCAGAGGAGGTGCTTGCCATGCGGGACGCCACTGATGTCAACTGTTTGTTGCATTGCTGGGCCGTCTTGCACGCCCAGAGAACTCGTTTGCGGAACGTTTGGAGGTTGTTGATTGGATTTCTGTTGGCACTGGCCGTGGCCACGACCGGCGCTCAGTCAGATTCTGCTTCTCTTTCTGCTGTTCAGGCCCTTGCCTGAAGGCGGTAGTGCCACCAGCACTCCTGTTGACAGCGAGTAAAAATCAGCAGTAATTGTTTTCTAGCAGCTGCCGGCACTCTGCTGGCTGAGATGCTATGATTGCATCAGTGTCGCACAACACTATTCGGTGTCGTCAACAAGCGATGAGATCAGATGAGTCAGACCCGGAGCTCAAAGGGTGCAAGGCCGGCATGCAAGATGGAACCTTCCCTCTGCACCCAAATTGGTGGCGATGATGATGCAGGCCAGCTTGCATAGGGTGCGCCGCCGAGTATCCGCGGAGTCATGTCGCCGGTAGCGACATGTCTTCCCTTTCCGTTTGAGTTTGGATTCGCTGATTTGACGCATCAGCACTGCTCACGAAACTGGGAGCCCTGCATGTTGACAAGGCCTGCGTCCAAGGTTGGTGATGCTTGGTAGGAAGGGGCGATTCGATCGTTCCTGATCCGTCTCCTGGCCGGGAGCAACGGAAGAGTTAACCAAATACAATTAATGGTGTTCGATGTGCTCCGGATGAGCAGGAAGTCCCACCGTGTGAAATGTCGGACATGTTTTTTCCAAGCCGCGCCATTGACAGCGTCAGGTACTGAACCTGGGCTTCTTGCGGATTCTCAGGACTTTGCGCTTGGGCCTTGCTTTCTGCCGGAATGGCTCAAATGACATGAGTAGGAGTCAAGTTTCCGACTTTGAACTGTGCTGAAGATAGAATTAGAATTGGGCGTGAGGTGTGGTTCGCATCATGCGCCTTGCGCGCATCCTACACTTGGTTGTGGAGCTCCGTGACCCAGCAGCAGCCCCGAGGTAGACGTCTTTCTTGACTTCCAAAGTTCTTCGACTTGCTCCCATTCGATCTTCTTGTAGTGGGGTAGGTCTAACCCACCCGCAGCTGCCACTAGGGTCCTTTTCACTCTCTGGAATGTTTGAAGGTATGTAGATGTTTGCTTAACACCTCAAGCGAGAAATCTTGGCTGGAATCCCAGCGCTTTTCGGCAAGGTACCATGGTCTCCTCCATCGTGGCATCGTTGAAACCGCTCTTTTGGGCCACACTGCTTTTCTCCATGCTCATCTACGCCGTCGCCGTCGCGATGACACAGATGGCGAATGCCTCGGCTGTTGGAGCTTCTTGGGATTCAGCCACAATGCCCCACAGTCTCCAGCGCGAGAGGGTTCTGAGAGTGCTACAAAGACTGGCGTAGCGGTGATTGCTCAGAACTGCATAATAAGCCTTCTCGTACGCACGATGCAAATGTTAGGCTTTGAATCGAGGTTAGCTCTGCTCACAGCCCATTCAGCAAGCCAGGTTGGAGCTAGTCCCGGCCCTTGTTGTTTGATGGGGTGTGGTCATGGCAGCTGTCTCATGGTGGGACGACTGCTTGGAAGGTTTTTTTTTTAAAGTCTGTCGCAGAAGCGTCAGGGATCCGTTTGGATGGCCGTGCCATGCAGCCACTTACTCCAGACATCCCCAGCCTTTTGTTTTGCCGCTGCCCAATGGGACTCCTTGGTTCAGACCCTGTGGGTACCTCGCTCGAAGGGCCTCCACAGGCGTCTGGTACGCTGCGAGTCTCCACAGGCCCTTATTGCGCGCGTGCATGCACCGTGCGTGTTCCTCAAAAATGACGTCGTGGAAGTTGGCGACTGTAAGCAAGAGGGAGAGAGAGATATAAAAAAAAATGAAAAGGAAAGCGGACCTGACAAGTCGCTCAAGTCCCCCATGGGATTTAGGTGCATGCACCCTTTTAGTCATCCTTGTATGACTCAGCGAGAAAGCCGTGCCCCAGACTTTGTTTGCCTCTACAGATGCGTAGACTGTGCTCCGTCTTGGTCAGCCAGGCAAATGAGTTCCGGGCAGAGAATCGCGGCGTGGATACCGAGTTGAACAGGCACGACAGTCGGGATTCCGTGCCGGCAGTTGGTTTGCCAGCCCCCCCGCCAGGTATTTCAGCAGCCTGGGCACAGCGGCCTTGGCGCTGTGGGAGTGTATTTCCGGTGGGATGGACTGGCAGGAGCCAACAGCGAAACGAAGAGTCTCCCCGAACTTGGGGCAGGAATTAAGGTGACTTAAGCCCTTTTTCCAAAAAGCTGAGACGAGTCCTTCTTGGAGGACCTCGCGCAACCGATGATTGAGAATGTCTCCCCCATCATGGGCCTGTTTTTTTCTGCATATGCTGCTAGGCCTGCAAGACTCCAAGCGCTGTCCATTATTTTTATCACATCTGATCACCGGTGTGGCTTGAGCGATGTTCCGTGTATCTCCATGCCGTGTGTACAGCTCTCTGTGGTTCAGTGCGACCGAGTCAGATCTTGCGCATGTTTCGTGCGCGACTGGGTCAAATCTTGCCTGAGGTTGCCTTTTCTATGCTGGCAATGATGAACGTCATCACAGGCCCGGTTGCCCAATCAGCTTCCTTCAATGCCGTCGCCATCTGACCTGCCAACAAAATATGTGTTCAGGCATTTTTGTGGACAATGCCAAGACCTATGCACAGCAAGATAAGGACAGGAACGAGTCTGCAAGTCCTTTCTCAGTGGCGGCTTGAAGTGTCGACCACCTCGTTCAAAGCATGTAGGAACAGGGACTGTCGGTATGCGGCCATACACTATGTCAATGTAACAGCGAGAATTTGGTACACCTTTAACATCCTGGAGCTACTGTGGTGCCCGCCTGGCCTCTCCGGATGATTGCGTTTTCAGACCATGCGTTCGATGTCAAATCTACCGGGCTCAGCACAGCTACAGTAACCACTCCCCGGAGCTACCGCTCAATAGCTAGCAGCGAGCGCGGAGTCTCAGAGGACACCTTTGTCGTGCGACACGTGCTCAATCTCTTCAAGCAGAGCAATTTGGGCGAGTCCACTGCAATTGATTGGATTGTCGGCACCCAAGCGAGCATCCTCTCCAGGTTTGCTTGAGAGATGAGTCGCAGCCGTGAAGCTGTGTTGCTTCTTAGTTCCCCCTCCGTTTCAAAACTTCCAGTGTTCCTTGTTGGGTGGGTGGCTGGCACCGGGTGTAAGTCGTTAAGAGTACAGCTTTCCAGCTTGCCAGGTTATTTCATTAAATTCGATTGCTTGGAGGGAGATCGGCAAAGTTGACAAACACTCCAGTGTCACCAGTCTGCTGCAGCCCCACTGAACTTGGCAGGACTTCCAGGCGAAATTGGATACGCGCGAGCTACAGGACCGCGCAAGCACGATTTGACTCAACAGCTTCCAGGCTGCCTGTGATGTTATCGAGCACTGCAACACGGTGCAAGTGAGAGCATAATGTGTGTTTAACATTTCTCGGTGTACGGGTGGGGGCAAGCAGGAGCAGCACGTGATTTTGCATGTTTATGCCAGGAAGTTCTTGCCTGAGCTCCGCGTCCACCGTTGAATGCTAACGAAGCCGTCGTGATGCAGAGTATTGGCCTCACCATAGAACTCTAGCTCTGGTGTGAAAGTGTGGAGCTGTTGTAGTTTTGCAATGTTGTGTTGCCTAGTGGTACTTCAGCACAGAATACAGAATACATATGTGTGCTTCATGGGCAGCTTTTAAGGATATTACATGATGACTGTTTTCTCATGGTTGCAAGGTTGAGTATGCCAGCATGCCGTCGTCTTCCATGCCTTCCTTTGAGCATCCCTTCAACTCTTGCAGAAATTAGGGCATGGGTTGGAGGCATGCACTGGACCAGGAGCTTTTTGCTGCAGTGGAGGTCGACGTGTGGGCCACCTGGACTTTGGCGGATGTTGGCTCACGTGCTGTGCAGAAGAGTCAGTTGATAAGTGTTAGCGTGCTCTGAAGCATGCTTCCTGATTTCGAGGGCAGATGCGAGGAGTCTATTCAAGTGGGGCACTTGGCGAGCCTGCACACTGTCACTGGCCAGTCGTTAGCATATGGTGGAGCGGTATGTTCTACTTGAACTTGCCCAGGGAAATTTGAGCTTGCACCTGCCTGCGCCCCGAGGAAGAGGTAACAAGATTACTTCGCGCATGCATGCATGCATGAAGAGGGGGGCCCTCCAATCCGGAGCCAGACGTCCGACCGTAATCTGAGTTGCGTGCCGACCCAGTCAGCCCGGATGACGAGCACGATTTTGAGATGGAGTGGTTGCATCTGCATGCATCAGCTACATCACCGATTTCGACCCGTGACAGTACATGCCCTGTAGCATATGAGCTTACATTCATGGCATTCCAGCAAAGCTGGCCGGGGGCCATGGCCAAAGAAGGCCCAGACCTGCCCGCACAGGAGACATGACCAAAGAAAGGAGAGCTTCACTGGGACGATGGAAGGTGATTTCTGTTGGACTGTTGGAGTAGGAGATGGTGATACGGACGATGCTCCTGCAGGTGCTCGGGCCTTGCCTGCCTTGTCGCATCGGCGGTGGGAATGGCTGTGAGTGGATGTCGGAATCTTATGGCTTAGATTGGGTTTTGGTCGTACGACGCGAGCATGCGAATGCAGCGCGGCTTAGCGCGACACGCACTTTGGACATGTTGTGCACGCAGAAGTTTGCTGGGGATGATTACCTGCGGGCGGCGGGGACTACTTGATGAACTTCAGCCCCAAGGAAAGGCACCCGTGTGGGTGTGGAGGAGAAAACAGTCAGAGGATTACGACGGAATCGACGGAGAGACGAGCACTGAAGCTTGTACGGAGACTGTGAACGGATGTCGAGTTTGTTCAGATTTGGCATGGAGGAGTTTTGAGGTTGAGGAGGCTTTTGCATGAACATTCGCGGATTCTGCCAGACTGGTTGTCTCGCACATGTTCCTACATTGCTTTGCATCAATGAATTCCACTGCGATTCGGCTTGTTGGCAGGCTTATTGATACAGATAACAGCGGCAGCGTTACGCCAGAGGAGTGTGCTCCTAAGTTGCCAGGTCTTTGATCCGTGATGATCCGTGTATCGCGTGCTGTCCAAGCATGATCGGAGGAGGATTTGACACATGAGAACCCGCGGTTTTTGCGAAACGAGGCTCAGGCTCAGGAAGACTCGAAGGCGTCCCAACAGAAATAACAGAAACGAAGGAAGCTCCTTTCCTAGGATTGCTTTTTTCGAGTTCTGGAGGCTGATGAGGGGCTGGCTGCGTCTCCAGGGCCCCGCGAAGGTGCGGGATTTTTCGAATGCTTATATATGTTTCTGAACGGCAGGGTGCCATCAAAGATGCCCTAGACGTTCAAAGTGCCAGTGGGCCAACTAGGCCATCC
>CAJNJA010059952.1:0-23792 GCA_905231915.1 Symbiodinium necroappetens
AGCACCAGCAGCAGCATCATCATCATCATCATCATCACCATCATCATTATCATCATCGCTACTGCTGGGCCATCGTCGCATGAGTATCCTGATCATCTTCATTGCCGCTTCGGGAAGCGAGGCTCTGACATGACCCAGGCCGCTTTCCCTGCAGCTTCTCACGGGCAGTATAGGTTCAGTGCAGTGGTTCAGGGGGTGCAGGCTTGGAGGAATGAAGTTTAGCCTCTTCATGGCTCGGAATGCAGGTTGATCGGAGACATTTGATGGAACCCGCGAGCCCCACCTCCCTGCACCTGCCCGACAGTTCTAACACCCCTCACCAAAAGGCCAAGCCCCCGACAGAACAGTGACTATACTGACTATAGAGCCATGACATCCGAACGAAGTCTAGGGTGCACCAGGGACCGGGAATTCGACAGCCTGATTGCTGCAGAAGCAAGAGCCCTAGAGTTAGGGGTTTGGGGTGCCGGTCAGTGTTTGAACACGTTGTGGCCTTTTTTCGGGCTCAGTGCTGTTCAACACACTGCCATGGCTTGTTGCAGCCCGAAATCATCTGCTGAAGTGGTGGTTGTGTTCTACTTAGTCGCATTCGCTGACCGGTTCCTTGGCCTACGGAACTTTGCTTTATAGTGCAGTTCTTCGACTTGAAGCAATTAGACTGCACCTGTACGGCATTTGGACGGGCAACCTTTCAGAAGCGAGTCCATCAACACGACCCAAGACGGAAGTCAGAGCTATGGGCTGCAGGACACTGCCATGAAGGAGGTCACGAGCGCCACGCCCAGCGACCGGCCGTCCGGCAGCTTGGCAGCTTACCCTCCGTGGATGTGCGACTCTCAAGCCCGACAGCCCGAAACTTCCGGCTAAATCCAAAACCCCCAAAAGAAACACCGAGAACCAACCAAAGTCCGAAATGCAACAACCTGAGTAGCAAGAGCATCATGAATCCCAACATGCGAGATTCTACACCAATTTTCAAACTGACCTTCGAACTGAGTCTCCCGGAATACGCAGCAGCTGGGCACCGTGAGCCTGCGGCCGCAGTCCACGCCACAAGGTGCAATCAAACTGCCGGTTTAGCATTCCTGATGATGATCATCATACCATCATCATGGTGATGTAAATTCTGAGGTCCGATATAATTCTTGGGTTGAGGATTTGGGCTTGCAGGCTTCGGGCTTTAATCACAAGAGTAGCAACAAGAAGTGTAGGGATGATTGGCGAGCCAGCTGCTTTGGTGGCACGACCAGCTGCCAGGAGGACCTGTCGTAACAGAAATGAAGCAGTAGAAGCAGTATCAGCGCTCGTAAGAGTGACAGCAAGATTTGCAGCACGTAGGTGGTAGCGCGCAGTCCAGTAGGAGTGACCGCAAGAACTGAGCCTGCCCAGCGACCCCTTCCGCGAATGTCGGCCCCTTTATTCTCTAGAGCTTAAAGATCATGGCTGGGGTTTCGGATTTTCGGCTTTCCGGTTTAGGGACCATGGGTGATCCCACCAATCTTGAACTTCGATCTGGCCGTAATGCTCTTATGCTTCCTGTCGAAGTTCTTCGAAGTATTGTGTGGCGGATCACCAGATCTCAGCAGCATCCTGCCTTCCCACATTCGAAGCAGCTTCTGCTCAAAGCGATGCCTCTGGTCATGCTTAGAAGGTCTTTGAGGAAGTCTCCAAGGTGAGGCGAAAGCTAGCTTAGCCGTATATGCATTGCTGACCAAGCTGTGCAAAACAGGTACCTGGCACGAAAACCTCAAAGAACCCTGGCAGGGCTAGAATCGGGTGCAACATCTGAATCGCTTGATTCTGCCCCAGATCCAGCATGCTAACCTTCAAGCCCAAGACCCGCACATGTCGGGTTTGCTTTTGGGGCCTCGGGTGTTTTATCCGCGTTTTCGGCAGAGCCGTGGACAGGCTCCAGGCGGCTTCAGACCAGGCGGAAGTCTCGAGGCACGCAGCCTTGGGAGTGTGGGTTAGTTTAAGGTATGGGCTGTGGGGTAGGTGTTTTTTTGCTCTAACTGCTGAGGTTGGATTCAAGCGATGTTGTTGACTTTGAACTTGTTTCTGTATGTTGCTTCAGGTTTTGCGTTTCGTCACAGTTTTCTCTTTGTTTACGGCCCAGGAACCTGTCGGAGCTTTGCACTCGATGGCTCACTTTGTTCGAAGCTTCAGACTCGTCCGAGTTCACTCATCTGGCTTGCTTAGTAATTCGTATGAAGCGCAGCTCGGCAGACGCTACTCCAACTCTTAAATTCTGGCTCTTCTAATACTCACAACCTTCCAACTCAACATCCCAAGCTCCACACCCCAAACCCCGAAAGATCATAACACCACACAGCACCTTGGAACTCGAAAAACACCATGTAGACTCCTTTCAGACGCTTACGACCCTTACAAACCCTCCGACACTCGGATGATAACACCAGGCGCGAAGAGCTCGGAGGTTATTGACTTCCTTCGAGAATCCCTGCCTCCTCGATGAGAACGATATCATAAGGGGATACTACAAAGGTTACCCATAAGGCTCTTCACAAGGGATACTACAATGGCTTAGGGTTCCCAGGATTTTGGGCGTTGTTGGTTCATATGCAAAGAAGCCAGGGCTTGAGGTGCTCATCTGCTTAGATTTGGGGCTTCAGGGGAGCGCTTTCGGATTGGAAGTTGCTTTTGGCTCATCTGGTCAGGTTTGGGTGAGCATAGGTTGCCACTCGTATGGTGAGAGCCGAGAGTCGAAGAAAGAAGGAGCCACGGTTTAGGGTTGAGGGTTTAGGGTTTAGGGTTTCGGGAACTTCCCTTCGAGCTACCGGGGGACTTTTGCCGCAAACGAGATAACAAGATATCCAGAAACGGTAAAAGTTTTCGAGGTTCTCCCATGACTCTCCCATGACTACCGGACCGTCTGGCATGTTGTCTGTGACTCAGCCCCAGACCCGAGGCAGCAGGTGAAAGTATCTTGTCTTCTGTATCACACTTCTAGCCCTCTTGAGCGTCAAATTGGTCTTGGTCCGGCTTCGGGGTTGGGGTTGAGCTAGTTGTGCTTGAGGTTTAGGGATTAGGATTTCTGGTTTCTAGTTCTGGGGGCAGATCTCAGGCGCCGAGACCCCGCCTCCGTGCAGGCCGTACCTGGGGTAGGGGATTCGATTTCCCGTCCTCTTTGAATGAGTCTGAGCCGGCAAGAGTCAGCCATTAAGACTGTCAATGTGCTGCTACCGTCGTGATTGACATGTGTACTTCGAGTGTTATCAATGCCAGAGATCTTGTAGTTGCTTGCTCTGTTCGTATTCAGCATTATTTAGGATGTTGATGTTGATGCTGCTGCAGATGGTGATGTTTCGATCCTAATGTCATAACGATGGCGATGCTGCTGCTGCTGCTGCTGCTGATGACGATGATGATGATGATGGTGATGATGCTGACGATGATGATGATGATGATGGTGATGATGATGATGATGTTGTTGATGATGATGATGATGATTGTGATGATGGCGATCATATAGTTCGTGGCGTGGCAACTGATGGTGACTACCAGTGATCACCATTAGAATGATGCTGAAATGTGCGCGCTCTGAAGGTTGTGAAGCACTTGGCCCTGATAGAGCCTAAAGACTGCAGTTGTTGTTTCAGCTCTCTTGGATCCGGAGCTAGTCTGTCGTTAGACTCAGTGTACAGCCGGCATCACCACTTTCGGTTCACTTGCAGAGGCACTCTGACAGTGACTTCCAGACTGCTGTTTCAGAATCCAGTTGTGGTGACAGTGATGTTGCAGGGTTCCATGATAATCCATGTGCTGATGATCCTGCCAGCCATGGGTATGTGTGCGATGGTAGTAGCGATGGTGATGTTGGTGGTATTCTGCGTTTTGCTGCTGAAGACGATGTTGTTGACAGCCCATGACGCTTTTGTTGAGACAGCGATGATGGTTATGGTGCTGGTGCTGGTGCTGGTGATGGTGATGATGACGATGATGAAGATTTCGATGCTGGTTGTTGCGTCAGTGGCGGTGATGGTGGTGATGGTGGTGGTGGTGACCGGTGCTAGTGCTGCTGGTGCTGGTGCTGGTGGTGCTGCTGGTTGTGGTGGTGGTGGTGGCGGCGGCGGTGGTGGCGGTGGTGGTGGTGGTGGCGGTGGTGGTGGTGGTGGTGAGTGTTGTGGTGGTGTTGATGAGTGTGGGGTTGAGGCGATGTTCGTGCGCCTCTCCTGCTAAAGATCTTGATGCTGATGGTCATTGGACGACAATGGTGAACATGAAGTTGGCGGTGGTGATTGTTGGGCTAGTTAATGTTGAGGATGAGGATGATGATGGTGACTGTGGCAGCGATGGCTCTTCTTCCGTTGTTTCTCCCGCCCCGTGGCTTGTGTGTGGTTCCGTCGCTCTGGCGATACCTTTGCGAGGCTCAGCTTACTGAAGCGGATCTATCAGAGCTGCATGGCGACAGGAAGAGTGAGAGTTGCAGTACGATACATTGCAAGGCGTCTCAGGGTGCAGAACCAGTATTCCAGAGGTCAAGCCATGGCTGGAGAAAGTAACGAAGGTTGGGGCTGTGGGTTGGGAATGCTGGGACGGTTGGGGGCGATGGCCAATCTGGTGCAGGATTCTGAGCCACCAAACTGTGATCCACTATCCAGAACTTCGAACTTCTGTTGCAACAACTTTTCGAGCCCCTGTCTCCAACCTGAACCTGTCCAAAGCCGCGGTCCTCATTTAGGACCGGACGTCACTTGCCTCTGCACCAGCGGATTTCTAGGATTTTCGCATGTTTCGTGAATGGAAAGTCCACCGGCCACTTCCGAGGATTGTCTCCCTGATGGAGTACTACGAATTTGCCACTCGCCAGCGGTGGTTGATCCGGAGAGTGCTGTGCCTTTGATCTTGGAAGCTATGCACAACACTCTAAAGAGTTGATCATGTCAGGAACGGCTTAGCATAACCCCAGCTCAGTCCTTGAGGACCACGCAACACACCGTGGGCCTATCCTGAACACACAAGAGACACGGCAAAATGTTGGAAGCAGTAAACTTGACACAGATTTTATGTGATCCAGCAAAAGACCGAATGTCACACCTACATGTAACCATATGTGCACGTGTACCTGGTTTCATGTAGACGATACACATACACCTACGCCTGGCTGGTGTTGTCAAAGACAGAGGAATGCGGAAGTGAAGCTCTGACAGCAATGCCCAAACCCGGAGATGTCAGAGCTCGGCCAAGCCCAACGAAGTTTTTGGCTGAGGATCCGGATGGATCCGACGACGAGGGTCTGCCGGCCGAAATCATGGGTAGTTTTCAACCTTCTCGTGGACCTATGCCTTTGGTACATGTTGAACTTGCCATTGCCATGACTTTCGTCGTAACCTGCACCGCCCCGTCACAATCATCTCCTTCGTAGCAAACACCGCCGCAATAACCATTGCCATCACGGTCATCATCATCGTCATCGTCCTCCTGGTCGGTATTACCATCGCCATCACCATAATGATCGTCTGCATCTCTATATCCCTTTCCACCACTGTCATCATCACCAGCGGCATCGTCGTCATCTTCGTCATCGTCATCATCATCATCATCAGGATCAGCTTCAGCATCAGCATCAGCAGCATCAGCATCAGCAGCATCAGCAGCATCAGCATCGTCAGCATCGGCATCATCATCGTCGTCATCATCATTATCGTCAGTCTCATCGGCATCATCACTTTTATCATCGTCATCACCGTCACCATTGCCATGGCAGTCGCTGTCATCATTGTCACTATCATCACCACCGTCGGTCACATCAACAGCATCGTCATCATCCTCATCATGGCCTCAACGGCATCATCACCATCATCACCGTCTCCATCATTACCATCACCATCATCATCATCATCATCATCATCGCCCTCGATCGTCGTCATCATCATCATCAGCATCATCACTACAACTATCGCTGCCATCATGATCATCAACAACATGTTGATCTTCGTCAGCATCATCACGTTCATTGTCATTCTCATCTTCACCCTGCAAATCATGCCATCATTGCGATGACTGGTGAGGTAAATGGTTTTGGTGGGGGTTTGTTGTGTTGTCGTTGGGGTCGCTGTTATCGTGACCCGCAGCAGCATCTAACTCAGCTCTAGGTGGCAGTGGTGGTGGCGGTCTTTCTAGTTATTCGGATCTCTTGACTCGTATCTTGCTACTACGAATCGCACGTCTCGTGCTGGTGGGTATTACTTTGCTGAAAGCCGCTGCAGACCTTTTTCTAGGTTTCCTTCCAAGCTGCGTACTCCTACATACTGCCCTGCCCAGATGGCGTGGGCAGCGCCAGCGGCTACATTTTTGTGGTGGACAACGGAGGCTTCGAGGTGCCTGGGGAGTAAGAGGGGGGCGGTGTCAGAACCCTGTTCAGGTTTTGACTTCGAGGTAGCTCCTTGACGGGGGGTCTGGGAGTCCATGTTTTAGGGGTTAGGAGGTATACATGTAGGATCAACTCTAGGTCTATGCTGAGCTGGCTTGGCATTTCCGTCAAAGTTCTGTCTGATACCTCATGCATGATCTTGACCTGGTCCTAGCCTTCTTGTACTTCTCCATGCAATGATCCTGCTAAGATTACCCGCGAGCCCCGAGCCCCAAGCTCTAAACTCTGTACTGTCTATACTGTCTATGCTCAGAGCTCGAGAGGTCGTAAACGTTTAACCAAGGTTCGACTGGACGGAACCCCGGTGGCCACGCTTGCGACCTGGCTGAGTTCGGCAGTTCGGGTGCGAAGTTTGGCGCCCCAAACCCCCGATTTCTGGGATGGGAGCGTCTGTGACTAGAGGAAGCTAAGTACAGGAAAGTATGTAAGCAAGATCAGTGTCGCAGTATAAGCAGCGTAATACTCACTCCCAAACCTTCCTCTGAGTATTGAATTCCCCATTGTTGAGCTCCCGTGCCTTTCTCAAACTCGGGGCCATGACCTGGGCTTTCGGGCTCGGATATTTTGCATCAAGAAGCGACCGTATGTTTGCTCTCATAGATGTTGCTGACAGGTGTGAGGATTTCTCGATTACTACTACTCTGACTAAGCTGAGGACTAGTATTGCTGTCGTGATCTTAAGTACACTTCTAGCAACAATCGCAGCAATGGCAACAAGTACCAGTCGTCGTCGCCCTTTTCCTCGCCGTCGTCGTCGAGACAAGAAAAGTGAGTCACGAGCCAGCACACCCAGGGACGAGGCTGCACCTTCGGCTGGAACTTCTTGATGAAGCAGCCCCAGCGGCGGGATCCGCACTGGGAGGGCTGTCTTTTTTGGTTTCGGTTTGCTTGTGCCCCCCATATCTGAGCTCTGAACCCTGCCTGCAGGCAAGAGCCCTAGGAGCTGGGGAATACCTCCCAACCACCAAAGCCGAACACACAACGAATTCTCGGCCATCCCTTTCGAACGCGCTAGTTGCACCAATCACGCGATGCTGTTCGCGCCCATGCTGATGAAACCGAGCCCCACCGATGCCGAAACGTTGCACCTTGAATCGAAGAAACCCAGTCAGTGGCGGCGAGATAGTTGGTGCCTGGACACTCGTTTATACAGTTTTGTCGACTTCTGCCTTGTTGGTGGTCAGAGAGTTAGAATCCGGAACAACTTCTTGCTATCACCGATCTTAATCAGAGCCGCCTGCAAGCTACTCTTGTCTCACTATACGGGGCTTGCAAAGCCGACCCTTCTGCTCTCCTCTACCAAGACGAAACACTGGAGCAGAACAGTGCTCGTAGTTGCATGGCTTTGCGGTTTCTGGCTTTGGAGTTTCAGTTTTTATGGGCTGACGGATGTTGGGTGTCGATTGTCCTGAGTCGAGCTGCGAGGGTCTGGTTGGAGACGTGGGAGACAGAAATCTAGACCTCTGTGCTACTGAAAGCAATCCCCTTGCCAAAGGCCCCAAGCCCAAGGTCCTCTTCTGTGTACCCGGTGGTGAAGTCCGGGCTTTGGGGTGCCGATGGCCAGAAGATCCAGCAGATGCTCACCGAGCGGATCAGGGACCCGAGCCCGAGCTTTTTCGCCCCCCAGTTCCTGGCTCGTTCTCTAGGGTTTCAGTGGGAGACGGCTGAGTTGCAGGCGTAGAGCCCCTCGCCTCCGTCGCTGCATACAGCAGCCTTGCGTGCAGGAGAGAATACGCGAGAATCGTAAGCTCCTGGAGCCTCGTCTGCAAAAAGGTCAGCGCCCACGCAGGCGCAAATGAGCCAGCATCACGGCCGGGCTCCAGGTCTCTGGACTTTTCCTAGTGGCAGAGGAGAGACAGATTCAAAGCTGCTTCTCCAGATAAGCTCATTGCGAATACCTTGCAACCCCCCCGGCTTTTCCAACCCTCATCCCCAAGAGCTTTCGCTTCTCAGTCGGAACCGGATCCCTTGGCCTCCCGCAAAGGATTGCGTCTCCTTCTTCAAGGGCCTCCCGCCTCGGCAGATCGAACTCTTGAGCTCCGCCATTGTGGAGGAGTCGGTGCCCGGCCGGCAAACTCAGCACCCAAAGCCGAACATCTCTGGCGGTCTGAGCTCGAAAACCCCGCTATGATGTCGATCCAGCCTCTCTGGCGGTTCTCTTTGTCTGTGCATCACTTCGATAGGTCCTCTGCTTCACAAGTTGATTTCTCAAGACCACAGTGGTAGTGCTGGATGCTCCTGCTGGTGATGATACTGATGATGATGACGACGATGACCATGACGAGCATGAGAGGTGTGATGACGATAAAGATGCTGCTGAGGACTCACCACATCGTAACAAGAGGAAACTTATTATGACATTGCAGATGCTGCTGCTGGTGGTGGTGATGACGGTGATGATGATGATGATGATGTAGGAGAAGAAGAAGATGGTGGTGGTGGTGTTGGTGGCCAGCAAACTACCGTGTGAGATAGATGCAAACCCACCATTGCAATCCATCGCCTTTGCACGTTTCTTGGTTACTTGTGTTTTCGTGTTGCTCGAAGCTGATGATTCCGCTGAACATGTTTCACAAAAGCTGCTTTGAAATTGAGGGTTGTGGAGGTCGGGGACGGAGAAGCATTCGGTTGGCCTCAAGTGATGCAGTCTGGCTCAGAGGGTCGATCAAAAGGGTCCTAGCATACAACAAGAACTCTCTACAATCTAACGACAACGTTTCAAAATCGAGTCTCCCTGCGTTGCCCTTTCCTCTCCCCTTCCTGCCCTACACGGCTTCTCAACCCTGTTCCACAGCAACATAACATGCACTGTAGAACCCCAGCAACGATGCCCGTCGGACGGACCTGGCTCGTTTCTGTGCTTTCAGGTGCGTGCGGGTACGAAGGCGCCAGGGTGGCTGGGGGATTTTAGGGCTTGGTGTTTGGGAATATTTTTGCACCTCGATTTGGCTTCTGTCTTGTCCTGAGATTTCCACCGCTGCCAGCGATGCTGCTGCTGCTGCTGCTGCTGCTGCTGCAGCTGCTACTTCGACGGCTACAGTCTCGACTATGACTCAATGACCACCGCTGTCGCTAGTGCTGCTGCTGTGTTCCACAAGAGCTACTGCTCGTATTGGTACACAACAACCACCACCACCCATTGCCATCACTGCAACCACTCCCACCGCTACAAGCACTACCACCACGACTGCCACTGCCACCACTCCCAACACCACTACCACCGCTATCTCAGCCGCTACCACCACACCGAATACTACTACCACTACTACCACTGCTACCACGACTACCACGACTACCGCTAGCCGTTGCCACTACCACTAGCAGTTACCACGACCACTGCCACTACCACGACTCCCACTCCACTCCGACTACCACCACAACCACGACGACGACGACTGCGACTACGACGACGACGACTACTACACTGCTACGGCTGCTAGTGATAATGCTTGTATCGCAGCTTTTTCGTTGCTGCTGCTGCTGCTGCTGCTGCTGCCGCCACTGTGGCTGCTCGACTACTTGTGGGCTCATCCGATACCCTGGATGCGGGCCGGAGCTGACTGAGGGTTTCGACTGGCCGGCATCAGGGCCCTACAACCAGTGAGCCCGTCAGGTGGTGGCCAAGGGCGAGTTTTCCACAGCCCTGTACTTCATTCGAAAAGGCATCGGTGATTTGAGTCCTGGTAGTTTCAGCATGTTCTTCTTTGACAAGTGGGCACTTGGAAAGGGCATGCTTCGTGATTCACGCTCGGATGAATGTTCATCTTTCGAAACCCTGTTGTCATAAAATCGGACATACTCAGACGGAAAGAGATCTTCATTCGAATGGAAGCCTGACGCTAAATCTGATGTTGGGGGGCGATCTCGGAAAGGAGGTTTTGCAAGCTGAGCCTTCCCAGCAGCCGAGCAATGGAGCCCCGAACGGTTTTCGTTTCGCAGAAACAAAGGTCCAAGCTGCTGCCCAGTCTGAAGGCCATTCCCGGGCGCTAGATCTCAAGCTGGCAGGCCATGAACCCGAAGCCCTGAATCCAAAATCTGATGCCTCAACCCTGAATCCTGAACCCTAAACTAAACCTTCAACTCGGAACCCTGAGAATCCCGACACTCCGAATTCGAATCCTAAACCCCAATCCCTTGACCTTAACTGTATGCCGCAAGCCTTCGTCAAACTTGTCTTTCTGCTCTTTCAGGGCAGCTGCGAGTGGAGGAGAATCAGAAGGAACTGGGGCCAGGTCTACGTTGGGGTTTGGAAACGTAGCGGGTTTTGATTTGGGGTTCAGGTCTGGGGGATGTGGATTTGGGGTTTGGTTGGTCTCAAGGCATGGCGCGTTGGAGTTTGGTGTGATTTACTTGAGGTGGTTATGTGATATCTTACTGCGCCGAGCACCCCACAGGTGATGCTTTTGTTGCCATGTTCGAGTTCTAGTTAGTATGTTGCATAGCCTGCAAACGGCAGCACCTGTCGCACGAGGTCACGGAATGCGTTTGCTTTGCACAATGTACTGTATCCAACAGGCAGTATGCAGAGTGCAACGGATGCTATGCAAATGCACACCTCTACCTGTACCCATTTCCATCGATCGATCTATCTAGCCTTGCTTCGTCTATAGTTTGTTTATCGGCCTGCCAAGCTGGCTACATGTACGCATGCATACAGGAGTTCATACATACGTGTGTGGGTTGCGCACTCTCAGTCCCCCCCCCCTCCAAACCATGGAACCTCCCCTCGTGCACCAGCCTCACCGCACCCCTGGCGGTTCAATGGTTCACTCGCCCCTCACAGGCGACTACTTCGGAGAGCGAGCGCTGCTCCACCGGGCCCCTCGATCGGCCACCGTGGTGGCCGAGACGGAGGCAACAAAAACAAGCTTCGGGATTGGGGTCTTAGGATCACAGAAAAGTGAATCAATCTACCGTTCCGAGCAATAGGCAATAGATAGCTCCCTCACCCCTTCAAACCCCAACCCCCTACACTGTAGAACATCGTGTCTTGGTTCCACGTTAGTCACGCCTGAACCCCAAAAGACTCAAAAGCTCAAGCCTGATCACCCGACCCAGACATCGAATTTGGATTTAGGGTTTAGGGTTTGCAGTAGGGTTTAGAAGCCTGAACAATTGCCAACAGTTTCCCTTAAGGTTCCGTGTGTCAAATTTGTTATAGTTAGTTTACTCCAACACCCTGTTCCAACTATTAAGGCCCCCAGGCTAGACCCCATGCCCGCATTGAGAGACGCTTGGTCGAAGCAGAAGCTTGAACTATTACTGTCATGGTTGTTCATCTAAGTACCATTCTCGTCGGTATTAGGTTTCGTATTACTTTCAGCATCTTGCACTACCTCCGAAACTTGGCCCCCTTCCTCGATCGCGGCTGCTGCAGGCAGAGCTTTTGCGGCTGGAGGCGGAGAATTTGCGCCATGTCGCCCAGGGTTCATAGTCTGGGGCTTACGTTGGGGTTGTCAGGACAGGGCTTCATAGGAGTTGGACCAAGGCTGAAAGGGATGAACAGGGCGTTGTATGAAATGTGTTCAGCCTGTAGGACTCGGGCTCGTTTGGCAGCATGGCCACAAGTGGCACAATGACAGTAAGGTACTTGCATTGCATGTCGGCTCTCTTCTGGCTCATGCGCAACCCTGAGCCCGCCAAGAGAGGGGGTGGGAGGATTCGTGTCAGCGGGGCAATAGCCTCAACAAATTCTAAAACCCAAAGGCCCAAGCCCAAAGCAATAAACCATGTCAAGATCCTGAACCCTGAGCTGAAGGAGCTTTGGCAGCCTAAATCCAAAGCCAAGGAATCCTGATCCAACCTCCAACCCTCGATCTTAAACCCAGGATCCTAAGCCCTTGCCTGCGAGGGGAGAGGGGGGCCTAGCACCCAAAAAGGAACCCGCAAACAAAAGGGATGCTGGGACCCGCCGTTCATACAGGTTTGGTCGTTTCGTGGTTTTTGGGGCATTGCAGTACATGCGGGACCCCCACCTTCAAGCATCTGAGGAAATCCGTGGTCGGCCCGGACTTGCTCGTCTACCTTTCGAGGCAGGGTGCTTTTTGAGTGCAGGGAAGGTTGTGGCAGGTCAGCTGAAGCAGTAGTCAGTAGTCACGGTCTTCGTAAGAAGGATCAGCAGCAGTCGTTACACAAGTGCCGCTGCAAAGCCCCGAAGCCCCCATTATTTGCAGGCCGGAAACCGCGAACCCCCTAGACCTTTGAAGCGCCTATTCAGCCCCTCGAGCTCAAAATGGGCCGACATGTTTAGACCCCTAAGATCTAAGCCCTGACCCCGGAGCATTACAATCCCGGATAGAACCCTTGAGCCCAAAACAGCAGAAGCCCCGAACCGTGGACAGAGCCTCCAGCTGTAAACCCCGCGACCCCGAAGCCTTGGACGCTAAAACCCAGAGCCATGAACCCTAGACCCCAAACCCTAAATACTCAACCCGAATGGCACCTCCGACCCTCTGGAGTGGCTGTTGCATCTTCTTTCAACCTCGGATCTGCTCCCACTGGCAAACCCTGAGCCCAAGCCCAAAATCGAACTCTTAAACCCTGGAACTGTCGCTCCAAAAGCCACACGGTAAACCCTAAAGCCTAATCTCCCAAAACCCAGAAGTCGAAACTCCTAAAGCCTCATAAGCTTTGTAAACTTCTAAAACCCCGCANNCCCCCCCCCCCCACCAAAAAAAAACAAAAAAGCAAAAAAAGCACAAAACCTAAAACCCAAAACCCAAAGTCCAAAACCCTGAACCCTGAGCCCTGAACGACAAACCCTGAACCCTAAACCTAAACCCTAAACCCTACACCCTACACCCCTGACCACCCGAACTTTCCGAGGTCACTCGTCCTCGAGGCGCTTCGGAGTTCCCAGGCCTGTGGCCAGCAGCCCGACCGAGCCACAGGGCACCTTTTTGCTTTCGGTCTAGGGCTTAGGGGTTTAGGGGTCAGGGTTTAGGGGTTTGAGGTTTAGGCTTGGCGTTTGGGGTTTAGGGGTCTGGGTTTAGGGTTAGGGGTTCAGTAATGTTTCTTAGGGTCTCGGATCAACTGCCCGTAGTATCGAGCCCATCGCCGGAGACCCCGGTGCTTCGGAACATCGCCCATGGCTCATGGGAAGAGGAAGCATGTCTGCCAAAGCTGCGGTCACAAATCGTGGCCTAGCTACACCGCTGCTACATTGCTACATGTGGAACCCTGACTTTCCCAGTTACACAAACTTCTGTAGCTGCAGTGGTGGTTCCATGTTTGCAGATGATGGGTCTCCTCGTTGTTATGACTGCTCCTCTTGCTGGTAGCAAGCTGACAGGTTCACGAGGGCACACATGCTGCACGAGGCTGCCGCAAACATAGTGGGACTCAACACTGGAAGACGTGGTGAATGGCCACACCCTGTGAAGGATGCTGTTGATAGCCTGGTGCACGCCGTGAGTGAAAGGCATGATGGCCCAGATGGGAAACATTCCTTTCGACTAGTGAAGGTGTCTCGAGTTATGTGCATGATGGCCTGACTGGGAAAACATGCCACTCAAGCAACAAAGATGATTGCTGCGAGGATCGACGTGGGAAGCTGCTGCTGACTTTGTTGCATGACGAACCTGGTTTGGTTGCCGTCTGGTGTGGTGGTTGGGAACCACTGGTCCAACAACAGTTGACCACTTTGGTTTGCTCCGGAAGACAGGTCATTGCCAATGCAGAGTCGCGGTAGATTACTGTTTATGCAGCTGCACGACGAATTCTGCAGCACGGCGCGCTGGCTTGGTTCATGGGAGCTGAATGCTACGCATATGTTCCAACAACTTTGCATGGTGCATGTGTTGATGCGTGCCAGCTGTCGTAGCGACCGAGAGTAGGCACGCCTTTACGCTAAATGTGGAGGCAGATGAGGCTGTGACAATGTCACCGGGTGACCGGGTGGGCCTGAAGAAAAGCATATCTGGCGAACGGGTGACGCCGAGTTGTGCCGTACGGCGTGCAAAGCAGCCAGGTTCAGCGTGGACTCCCGAGATCTACATCGCCAACTGAATGTGAGCAAGCTGTCATGTGTCAAACATGCTTGGACCGACTACAGTATACTGCGGGGACTGGCTGACAGGAAATGAGACTTGTGCCTTGGGATCCAGGCGGCAACGGCTAAGATGAATGTGGGCTCGCTGTTGTCGCGATAGCTCTGGGAGCAAGACGGTGAATGCAGCACGTTGTAAAGCTTTCGTGCGGCGTTTAGCAGCGGCTGAGTTGAGCGTACGGAATGCTGCGCCACATGTTTCCAGTTTCGTGTATGGCACTCGTGAGCCGGGGACAGCTTTTTACGTTACCGGCGTGCGCTGGTTTCATCTCCCTGTCCCCCCCGAGCCATCACTCTGAGCATGCTGTATGCCTGCAGGGGAGGCCTTAAACCCCGAGGATGGAATTCAATGCATGAGTTTTGGGACGCGCCGTAACGACGGCTCTTTGTCCGATCCAATCCAATCCAATCCAATAATTTTCTTAAGGGTTCCTTTATTATCATGAATATGCTGACAGGTACCCCATTAGTTGGGTCTGCAGGTAGAATGGACGTTTCTGGGTGTACAAAGGTTGAGTGTGTGTTCTTTTGGTAGTGGGCTTTCGAGAGTATGTGAAGTACACCATAGGCTTGAACCTGACATATTGAAATTCTGACACTCATGCTGTACGATTATCGCGATCATAGCCGTTTTCACGATCATCAGCATTGTTGGTGCCGTTGCTATTGTTTCCTGTGTTACTTAGTGCTAACAAGCGCAGATCATCACAGCAAGACATCTTTTGTCAGCAGGACGGACGATCCCTTGGTCGTCTGTGCACCATCCTCCCCACCGTTTCTGCACATGCTGCAACCGAGGTTCAACCTGTCACAGCAGTCGGCCATCATGAAGAACATGAAGATGATGGAGGCCTGGGGTTTCTTTCCGCCCAGCCCGTACACACTTGAACGCTCCAACCTGAGCCCTGAATCCTGCTCCTGACGGAAGAGGTGACAGCCGGAAGTTGCATTGACGGCGCACGGCACAGCGACTTCCTATTGCTGGCGTGCTGGCAGCACTCGTGGGTTGATGTCGCACTGGGCAAATCTCACCACTAAGTGGGTACTAGTACGTTTGCAGCATCATGCTTGACTTGTCAGCCAGAACATCTTGACTCCTGGCTCACCAGTTCATTTTTTTTGGATATCCTACGCTACAGCCTTGGGGCCACTACCCGGTTAAGTGCCCATGAGCCTCTCACACAATCGGGACTCTGCCGGGCGCCTGTGCGCTTTGTCGGGCTCAGGTTTTAGTTTATGTAGGTCGTGGCCCTGGCTCTTGGAAGCCTCTGGTTTGACGACCCAAACGAATATCAGGGACTTGACTGTTAGGTCCATGTTTTGACCTGAGGCGGTGATCCAGGGCAGCGTCTCCGATCCGACCTCAGCCGGATCTGCTTATCCTCCAAATTCTTGTAACCAGCAGGGTTTTCGGCTAGGTCAATGAACTTCAAAAGCCCCAACTTGACCCACTGTTCTCCGCCCTCCCAAAAGTGCAGACCATCAATAAAGCCAAAGACCTTCAGCTTTGCGTACTACTTTTGTACCTTGCATTCCGAGCTCCCCAATGCAGCCCCGGAAATCCCGAACTCCCCTAAGCTCCACTAGGTCCTGAAGGCTCCCAAACCCCCAAACCATTCCTGACAGGAAAAGACTCTCAATCCGGGCTCCTGGCTCTGTCCTTACCGTGGCCAAGAAAATGCCAGGTGTTACCAGCCTTTCTTGCGTAACCACTAGTTACGTGCGGTCATATCGGCGTATCTCATCGTAAAAACATATGTAAGGAAGACCCACATGCTGCAGGGTGCTGGGGCTTCAAGAGCCGAGCGACCCCGTCCTTCGCCCTCAAGGATCGACAACTTCTTGCGCAGGACCAACCTTCCGGCCTTACCTCCACTGGACGAGAGTCCCAAACCATAAATCTTGAGCCCTCGGCTGTTCAATGTATATAGCCTTGAACCTCATCCGCTAAATCCCGCCCTAAACCCGCAACCCCAAACCCAAAGCCCTGAGCCCTGAAGCCGGAACACTCAAAAACAAGCCCAGAAACCCAAAATCCGAAACCCTGAGCCCTAAAACCGGAACACTCAAAACAGAAACTCAGAAACCCAACATCAGAAACCTTGAGTCCTAAAACCGGAAGACTCCAAAGAAAGAATCCAGCAACCTCAAAGCCGAAACCCCTGAGTCCTAAAATCGGAACACTAAAAAAAAAACAGCCCAGAAACCCAGAATTCGGAAATCGGGATCTCAAGAGCCGAGGACCAGGCCAACCCGGAGCAGCCAAACGTGCTGCCCGGCCAGGCCTTTGAGGCCATCCCTTCGGGCTTGGGGTTTAGGGTTTTGGGGTTTTAGGGTTTTGAGGTTTGGGGTTTGGGGTAGGGTTTATGGTTTGGGGTTTAGGGTTTAAGGTTTACGGTTTTGAGGTTTGCGGTTTAGGGTTTGGGGTGTAGGGTGTTTGGGGTTTAGGGTTAAGACTACGACGACGACTACTACCAGAACTGCTGCTAACAAAAAGGATGATGTTAGTAACAACAGCAATGATCAAGATGCTAGTAATGACGACAACGATAGTGATAATGATGGTACCACTAATGCGACTAGTCATAGTGACAATAATACGAGTAGTACTAGTAATAATCATAGTGGCAACAATAGAAACAATAACAATAGTAATAGTAAGTTTAATATTGACAGTAATTATAATACTGGCAATGATTATAACAATGATAGTGGTGATACTCATAATGATCATAATGATAGTAAAAACCGGCAGGCGCTGCTTTGCTCCCTTTTCGCTGGTTTGGGCTGTAGACACAGAAGCCCTAAATCCTAAACTAAACATTTGGAAAATCCTGGCCCGCCCAAGCCCTGGGCAGCTTTGACTCCAAGAGCCGAGCATCAAGCTAAAGAAAAGCGCTCTGCCGCCCCAAAACCCAAAGGCCCAAAACCTTCCACCTCTCTGCCACGATCTTTCTTCCCGAAGCCGGCCTCAGCCTTTAGCCTCAAAACCTTCAGCCTCTAAGCCCTAAGCCCCAACCCCCCAAACAGAAACCCGAAGTTCTTGGGGTACGAAAGCCTATATTCCTCCCTCCCCACTTTCTCACCTCTAAGCCAGTGCTTCTAAAGCTGAGAGCCTTCGACTTCAAGCTCGAAGGTCAGCCACCACCAGCGGCACAATTCCCTGCCGGCTGACACGCTCAGTGGGCCGCTGCCCATGCGCCTTGGTTTGGGTTCTAGGGCTTTGAAGGCTTCAGGCCTTTAGGCTTCTGGGGGTTTGGGGCCAGAGGGCTTCAGGGCGTTGGGTTGTAGTGGGGCGAAGAGGAATGCGGAGGAGTTTCAAGCTTTCGCCAGTGCCCTGCAAACCGCAACCCAGCATCTTCGGCCCGCTGTGACGGGGCGCGGGAGGATTCCTTATGAACCCCACATACGTGCAGGAGATGATATCCCAAACCCTGTTACGCTAAGTTTTCATTACAGAGCCGCACTGTGCCGTGCGCAATCCCGTGACGCTCGTTTGGACGGCATGTACATCCCAATAGAAGAGGAACTTACTGCAGCCATGTGCGACCTTTTGCTGGGCATAAGCCACTTACAGCCTGTGCTAAACGAAAGAGCTTCCCTACACTGTGTTCCCGAGTAGGCCATGACCAACAGAGACAAGAAAACGCAATGCAAGCAGACGGTCTAGGTCCAGGTTTTGGGCTATGGGGCTGGTATGGCTTTGGGACTCTCGGGTATTGAAGGTGCAAGAGTTGGCCCAAAACGACAATCCCGTCGGAGAAGCCGCGAGGACCTAAACCCCCCAAGCGCAACTCCTAAGTTGCCAGAAGCCAATAAAGTCTTCAGATCCTAGACTACAACACTAAAACTAACCGCAAAGACCAAGGACCAGAGCGAATTCTGATGTCGCGAGGTTCTACGGGGGCGGGGGTCCAGCGCAGGAGTAAAGGGGTTCGGATTTGCCGCTTTGGTTTTGGGGTTTACGCTTAGTTACGTTACAGAATTTCGAACCTGTGGTCAATATGTCAAATGATTCAGGATTTGCAGAGGCTTGCAGGCTTGTTGCGTTATACAGAGTAGTTTTCCCGAAGCGAACCTGGGTCGTCCCGAAAACGTAACTCCCTGAAGCCCGGTAGTCGTCGCGGTAGCGGGAGCAGTGTCTGCCGTCGTCCAAACGTGCCACTGGCACCATACACCCGGAAGGCACTACCCCCCAAGCTACTTCAATTCTGAATCGCCAATTCTTCAAATCCACCCCCATACCCCTGAGCCGATAGCCGGAGACATCATTGCTCGTACCAGGGAGCGGTTGGACCTTGCGGCCGGTACAGAGGGTGCCAAGGCACTTGGGTGCAACGGAGGGCTGGGGATGTTTGGAACTCCTGGGAACTCTTGGTCTGTCCACTTATTTCACCAATCAGTCGACGGATCGATCAAGCTAGCAATCAATCGAACCAAACAACCAAACAACAAATCATGCACTTAGTCAGGCAGCCGGGCAGCCAGCCAGTCAGTCAGTCAGTCAGTCAATCAACCAACCAACCAACCAACCAACCAACCAACCAATCTCTCAATCACTCCATCAATCAACTAGTCAAGCGCTGTCTTCACTTTTGTTCAGTTCTATCTGATAAACTCCATCTGCCAGTGCTGTCCAGTAACATATCTGTCGGTCTATGTTTCTGCCCTCTCTATCTTTGCAGGTGTCTACATAATATTTTGTGTCCGCTTTATCTATCTATCATTCTCTGTTTTTCTACCTAAGTACCTATCTCTCTGTCTAACCATCTACCTGTCTATGTTTTTATCTGTTTATCTGTCCATCTGTCTACCTGTCTGTCTGCATGCCTGGCTGGCTGGCTGGTTGGTTGTCTGTCTGTCCGTCTGTCCGTCTGTGGGTCTGTCCGTCCGTCTGTCTGTCTGTCTGTCTGTCTGTCTGTCTGTCTATCCATCTATCGATCTGTCCTGGTGCCCATCTTTCTATCTGTCTATCTATCTATCTATCTGTCTAGCTATCTAGCTATCTAGCTATCTCTCTATCTGTCTATTTATCTATCTGTTTATCTATCTATCTATCTATCTGTCTGTCTATCTATCTATCCTGTTCTCCACTTATCCATCTATTCATCTATTTATGCTGCGATCTCTCCCGCTATCCATCTATTTGTCAGTCTGTTTTTCTGTGCGCCTGTCCGTCTGGCCGCATGTCCGTCCACCCGTCTGTCTGGCTGTCTGCGTCTCTCTCGCTCTCTCTCTTTCTTTGTCTCTCTGCACTGAATGTATATGTATCTATATATATATGTGTTTGTGTATGTGTGTATGTATATATATATATACATACACATAGAGACATACATACATACATACATACATATATACATACATACATACATACATACATACATACATACATACGCATACTCGTGCCACGCATGCTGATACATTGAGATCTACCTTCTTATATAGAGTGCATCACCCGGAAGCTATGACTTGAACATGGCGTCAGGAGCAGGAGCCCAGTGTTGATGGATCGGTTCTTGGGTTTGAGGCAAGGGGCTTTGGCATCCTGCAGAATGGTCAGGCGTCCCAACGAATAGAGAGAGGTCAACCAGGTTTATCGTTCGGTGGTTCTCGTCGCGAGTGCTCACGCAGGCAAGCTTGTCAACCCGAACCTTGCTAAATCCAAGGGCGAGGCCTTAGGTCCGCACGTCCTCCAGCCCAGGTGGCCTTGCTAACAGAGTCAGGCCGCTTGCTGCAATAAACAGGAAGTGGTTCCGGAAGTGTGAGATTATGCTGAAAGATGCAGAACGAGCCTCTCTGAGGGTTCAGTGTGGTGAGGCTAGGATGCATAGGATTGTTCTGTTGAGACTTCTGTAGAGCAGTCCTTGCGATCATACAGTATTGCTGCTGAGTTTTGCCTTACGTCGAGCCTTCATGATTTGCAAGGATCTGATCTGCTCCCAAAACGTACCAAAGCTCTTGCACAGTCACTCTACGGTCTCAAAGCTCAACGCATGGCAGTACGTTATATGCTAAGCCCAAATCCTTGACATCGATTTGGGCTCATGATGATGGCGGGGGTGGTAGTAGCAGAATAAGCAAGTATGGAAACAAGTGAGTCAATATGTAAGTAGGCAAGCAAGCAAGCAAGTTAGTAAACAAGTAAGCAAGTCCTGTCCTAAACCGCGAACCCAGCTTTGCCCGCCTTTAGCAGACTTCCTGACAACGGAAAAGACCTCCCCAAACAAGCCCAACATATATGGCTTCTCAGGGCTGGAGGCAGCCCTCGGCACTGGTGGCGAGGAGGTGCAAGCGCTACCCGGCCGGAAGAAGCTAACATGACGGCCTTCTTCTTCTTCGCACCAGCAGCAACAACCGTAAAAATAACACTTGTATGAAAAACCGACGACTGACATAATCAAAAATTCAGCAGGGCCCGTTGCGGCTTTTTTTAGGCCTCAGGGCTGGGGTGTTGGGTTTCGGGCTTTACAGTGCAGGGGTTTAAGGTTTGGGGCGTGCGTGTTTTCGGGGTGTAGGGCTTAAGCCAAAAATCTTCATGGTTTCGTGTATAGTTGCTGGTTTCATCTCTCTCCAGTGCGAATGGGGTTGTGTCGAGTGTAGTCTCGCAGCCAGTGCATTGCAATAGAGTCAGCAGTGTCTAAGAGAGGCTTTAATGCATCGAGGTGTTTTAGAGTTCATTCCAGACGTCCGGGATTGAACTCAGGCTCTGGGTTTTGGGTAGCTTTTGGGCTTCCGAATTTGTGGTATGTGTATATATGTGTGTATGACCGACATCTGTGTGTCTGTCTGTTGGAGTGTCTGTGTGTCTGTCTGTCTGTGTGTCTGTCTGTCTGCTGTCTGTCTGGGTGGATGGATGGATACATGAAAATGTGCACGTACACGGGCACGTGTATGTGCGCATGCGCCTACACATACATGTGTACATGTGCGTGTACGTTACGTGTAGTGTACGACTGTACGAGTACGTGTACCTGCATGCATGGATGGGTCCGTGCGTCTGTTGAACTGTTGTCTGTGGGTCGGTGGGCATGTGTTAGTGCATGGATGTGTGGATGCATACGTATGTGTGCCTGCGTGCGTGCCTGCCGGCCTGCCGGCCTGACTGCCGGCCTGCCTGGCGGTTTTCGGAGATCTTTCAGGGCCTTCCAGTGTGGACTTTGCAATGGTGTATCAGGCACTGGGATATGCGGAACCTTGCATGGTCGGATCTCAACCCCACGCCTTTTTTCCAAAGTCTAAACCCTGAGGATCAGCACCAACTCCGCATCCGGTGGAGAGCGCTTCGCACAGAAGATGCTGGCAGTGAAGAAGGCATTAGGGTCCCATTGTTGGGCTGAGGAAGCTGGATACCAAGACTTTGTGGGAGCTCGAAAACCACTGCAGCTCCGCTCCACCACCTGCCGCACCCCAAATCAATAACCACACTCCTCCCCAAAGAGCCAGGCCGCGGATCCCATAGCATGCAGAAGCGCCCCAGAACCCTGAATCCTAAAACCGCCTGCAGCCCCAGACCCTCAAGCCCAAAACTCCAAACCAAACTCCTAAACTCCTGGGCAGCGGGCAAACACTCACCCCCCCAAACCTTCAAGCCGTGCTTGGGCGAGACAAGCTGGGAGGTGCCGATCTTCCGGCACCTGAACAAGCAGCAGACACAGAGGGTAGTTAGGCCTGCAGCTCAGAGTGAGGTTTAGGCGTTCGGGCTCACGGGTAGATCACTATGCAGCTTTTTTCAGCATGTACAGAGTATGAGGTCTGCTGTAGGATTTGATGGGGCTATGGGGCGTTATGGTAAGGGGCGATATACCTCCGCCTGCAAGAGCCCGGTGTCTCCTGTGGGTTTTAGGCCCGGTGTGGTCTTGAGGAACTTCCAAGGGTGGCGAGGGGAGTGGAGGATTTGGACGGTTTAGGGTTTGTGTTAAACCCATTGGGGGTCGCCCGCAGCCAGCAGATGCCTCACGCCAATTTGGCGTTCTGAGCGCAATTCTTATCTCAACCGGAAAAGAGGCGACAGCAGAAGGCTGAGACAGCAAACTCTACATCCTGAAACCTAAACTCCAGACTCCAAAACCTCGACCCCAATCCCCGACGAAGCTATAACAGTTGAATATTCAGGCTTTGCAACACCCGGATCAGGTCTCTGCAAAGCTCGCACCGCTCTCTGGGTGAAGTGGTGATTCGGCAAGGCCAGAGAAATCTTGGCTTGAGGGTTCGGGGTCATCGGGATGTAGGGTTTTGGGGGTAGGGTCAGGGTGATCGGGCTCGAGGTTTAGCAGCACCAGCAATCTCATTGCCTTGTGGTATGTATCATCTGTTGCGATGATGAGTTCATTTGTTAGTAATTTGTCTGAGTGACCCCTATTCCGACAATATCCTTAACAGTCACCTGGTGCAGTTCTTCTGCTCCATGTGGAGATATTGTTCCTCTGACCTACCACATTCCCTTGTCACCCGTAGGGAGGGGCTCTTCGAGTTGCCCAAGCTAGAAACGCTAGGGTCAAACGACTCAACTTCAAAGTCCTGGCCGAGTCTGCTTTCTGTGTACGGAAAGCAGGTGAGTCTGGAAATCACTTCTTCGTAATCGTCAAAGGCGAAGTCACGGCAGCGGCCTTGGCAGAGAGTATAGGCACTAAACTTGGCGATAGGAGCCCGTCGGTTGCAGAGAAAGTAACCACCGTTGTCAAGCAAACTCGCAATTGTAGTTCCTTCGGCAGTAGTGAAGTAGTCGTTGTCATGATGACTCAACGGTGGTTGTGGTGGCGGTGGCGGTGGTGGCGGTGGCGGTGGTGGTGGTGGTGGTGGCGGTAGAAGGGGTAGGTGGTGGTTCAGGTGAAAGTGGATGTGGAAGTGGAGGTGGAAGTGGTAGTGGTAGTGCTAGTAGTAGCAGTGTCGGTGGTGGTGGTGGTGGCGGTGGTAGTGGTAGTGGTAGTGGTAGTGGTAGTGGTAGTGGTAGTGGTAGTGGTAGTGGTAGTGGTAGTGGTAGTGGTAGTGGTAGTGGTAGTGGAGTGGTGGTAGTGGAGTGGTGGTAGCAGCAGCAGCAGCAGCAGCCGGAGCAGGAGCAGGAGCAGGAGCACTAGCAGTGGCAGTAGCAGTTGCAGTAGCAGTAGTCGCGGTAGGAGTAGCTTAGTAGCAATAGTAGTAGCAGTAGTCGCGGTAGGAGTAGCTTAGCAATATCAGTAACAGTAGCAGCAGCAGCAGCAGCAGCAGCAGCGGCAGCGGCAGCAGCAGCAGCAGCAGTAGCGGTAGCAGCAGCAGTAGCAGTAGCAGTAGCAGTAGCAGTAGCAGTAGCAGTAGCAGTAGCATAGCAGTAGCAGTAGCAGTAGCAGTAGCAGTAGCAGTAGCAGTAGCAGT
>CAJNJA010059963.1:0-23791 GCA_905231915.1 Symbiodinium necroappetens
CGACGCCCAGACTCTGACAAGGATGACCTTGAGCTGCTGCTGCTGCTGCTACCACTACCACCACTACCACCACCACCACCACCACCACCACCACGACTACGACTACTACTACTACTACTACTGCTGTAATCCCACGGATAAAAGCCCGCCTACCCGCCGGGCCGACATCCATCCAATACAAAACCCTCCGAGCTTCGTTCCCTGTGCTGCTTTAAGGCGAACCCATCATCGTGAGTAGTTGAGATGTGGTGTGCGATTTTAAAGGAACGGAGCACTAATGTGAGGAGCTGATCCTCAAGGTTCCAGGAGCTGAGTACTTGAGGTGTTTTGTAGGAGATGTGTCAAGGGCATTCCAGGCTTCCAGCTTGCGGCAAGCCCAAGCCACCTTCTCCAGCATCTGCTTCTTCCATAAAAGAGTTACTGGTAGCTCGCGCCAGGAGTCGGCGTCGCTCCAGCTCTTGGAGGCCGAAAAGAAGGAAGATGCCGTGGTGTTCAAGCGACATGCAGCTTGGAAACCGGGACACATGGTGGAAGTTTACGCAAGACAGGGGCCCAACAGTGAAATAGCGAGTTTCTGTAATCTGTTCGACTCATAAGAGACCCGCGCTCATTTGGAGGCCCCGCTTCTCCTCGGTCTCCCCGTCGATTCCAGTGCAGCTGCCCTGTGGGCTAACATCTGTCGAGGTGCGGGGCGGGCTTTGTTAAACAGCACATGCGGGACCTGAGAGACACTGGAGACCGTCGTGAGGTCTTCGATCTCCTTTCGCGCGAGATCACGTCGGAACTTCCCAGAGGTTTCTGCCTTGTCATCCTTCAAGCTCCGTGGTGGTTGAGGCCAGACGATTACGAATTGCTGCTGCGCTTGGACCGGGCCGGGCAGTGATCACTACTCACCGAGAAGCAGCCTTTGGCCAGGTTTGGCATCTTGATTCTGTCTGAGGCGGTAGCACCACCTGTTGCAAGCAGCGACCGCATTGAGGCGTCGTGACACATGTTAGAGCGCAAGTTGTCGTCGCCATGCCCAGACCCACACCGGGTCAGGCACTTCCGAGCCTTCTGCCGGCAGATTTCTCAGGTTCCGATCTTAGAGAAACTGCCAGTTCTTTGGCACTTCTTTGTGCGGTGCACGTGCTGCCAAGGTGGCGTGTGCTCCATATGCTTAATGCCATTCCAGGCTCCGTTCGACATTTTTGTTAATGGCGCGGCGTTTCGAGCGTTGTCAGCAAGTATATTGAACTGGATCGGGAGCGATGGTCGTATGGCTGAAGATGCTCGGAGGAAGACAGCAATGTCACTGCGATGAGCTGCAAGCATCACTTCCACCGCGGCTGTATTTCAAAGCGACCCTGACAAGTTTTTGCGATTCCGTGCTGCCCGAACGATCTCGGCCACGATGGCCTCGCCGTATGCAAGCGTGATTGAGCCAGGTGGTTGGCAGAGTGCCGAAAGACTTGTCCGCTCTGTGGTAAAGATGCGTGATGCTGCGGCTGCCTCACTTGTCACAAGATCTCTTTGCCTTCTCAGAAGCCTAAAACACAGAACAGTGTCTGTGCCGACGTGGTTGTCCTAAGGACGCTGCACGGGCAAGGCTTGTTTCACATGTCAAGGCAGGCATGTGGAGTCGTACGCATGTGTTTGTGTGTGTGTGTGTAAATTCCCGTCAGGGGTCGGGTTATCGCAGTTAGGACTACCTGTGCAACCCGCCCGATTGATTTGGTGAACTTTGCTCCGGATTTTGGATCGGGGAAATTGGCTTGGACAGCCCTGGCGAATACTCTTGTAGAAGCGTAGACGAGGTAATTCTGTTAGACCCTACGTAGCATACCGTATCAGCTTTGTATCGGAAGGTGACCGGACCGCAGCAAGCTTCGGCGATCGAACAGTTGTTTGCTGGAGGCTCGCTCCAAAAACGGCGTAGGCTAACCTAAGCCCAATCTAACCCGAGTGTCCCTTGTCCTGCCTTCTTGACGTCCGTGCCCTAGGGCGAACGGATGCAAAAGGTGTCGCTCCTCTGTCTGCCATGTGCACAACCGTTCACGAAGAGTCAGAAACAAAAACTTGTCCTGCCACTTCATCAGAGCACGGACAATTGCACAGACGGCTTACCAGATAGCAAACACAGACAAGGACAGGCAGGCAGATAGATGAGCATAATTTGGGAGCAAGCCGGCCTTAGATGAGGTCTGCTATTGAATACACGACTGATAGGTGGCGAAGGGCTGACAAGCAGACTCAGAACAAGCTCAGGAAGATGAAGCGCACGAGTGCCGAGAAGAGAAGTTATCATAATAAGGATGCTGCCGAGACAAGTAGGATCAAGAGCAACAGTGCGCGCACACGCATAGACATGTACGCCACGTCTAAACGTAATGGAGCATTCCCGCTTTCGATAAGTTTTGCCCCAATACAATCCGAACACTTTGATCAGCTTTTCCAACCTGCCTCATCTTTAGACCTGGGCGAGTGCTGGGGCCGCGCAAAAGATGTGTCACCTGGCCAACGTTTCTGAAACTCAAGGTTGCTTGGGAGCGCCTTGATTCCACCTGTCCCGGCTTGTGCCGACCTTGGAACTAACAAGAAAGTTGACAAATGAATTTGAAGCACTCGTTGTTTAGCGGACAACTACCGTCTGCAGAGGAAGCCTAATTTGCATCCTTGACCACAAGGGATCAATGCCTGGTCAGCATGTAGCGTTCAGGTTTTGGTAGATTGTTTCATGAAGAGCTGCATGCCGTTGGTTTGATGGCCGCTCCGACGTCTCTCAGAGAGTAATGAATGTCCGACCCAGGTGCAGAGCGGGAATGGTGAACTGATGGTGAGCTGGCTTGCAGGCTTGGGGCTTTGCTGGGAAGAACAGGTAGGAACGAGAGAGGATTTGGTGCGTTGAAACTGAGCAGTCGCAGAAAAGTTCTCGGGTGCATGCAATCCCAACCAGTCCAATCGATCAATCGATCAATCAAGCAACCACGCAACCAACAAAAATCAAGAAATCAAGCAAGCAAGCAGATCAGCCAATCGTTCAAGTACAAGCACGCCATCAATCAACCAAACAACCAACCAGTCGTCGAGTCAAGTCAGGTCAGGTCAGGTCAGGTCAGGTCCAGTCAGGTCATTCAGTCAGTCGAAAATCAATCAGGCGCCCAATCGCTCAAGGAATCAACCATTAACACGGTCATTCGGTCAATCCTTTCTGTAAACGCAGTTGGCACAATCCACACCAAGTAGCCAAAGTTCTTGCAGCCAGGCGCGCAAAGAATTCAAGATTGAACACGTACATTCGGTGGGAGAAAGCACAGACGGTACAAGTCCGCACGCAGACACAAGCAACATTGCCTTACAACCTTTCAACATGTTTAGCACGTCTGTGCGCTGTGTCGATCGGCAGGTGCCGGCAATTGATTGCAGTTTTTGTTCGGAACTGAGCTACGCAACTGCCAGTGCAGTCATGTGCAGGCCAGGTGCTAGTTTGGTTGATCTCGATGAATGCCTGTGACACAGCTGCTGACCACCATGCTTCACTGTTCGGCATTGTTGGAGTAGCTGGAGGCCAGTCAGGCATCGCACTACTCGGCATCATTCCGTGTTTTCCCACTGCATAGTTCCGATATACAACCCTCTGTGCCGATTGAGGTCTCGAGTTCAAGCCTTTTACCTGACTTTGTGCAGACGGCAGCTACCGGCCAAAGCACTATTGAGGCGAAGAGACGTGACGAGGTACAGAAACCAGGACACGACAAATGCAACTTCCAGAATGTACGTTCCGCACTAGTTCTGGACACTGGCATTACTGGATGCTTCCGTCGTTGCACCTGCGCTCAAATATCTCTATCGCTCACTGTGCACTGCGACGATGACTGTGTCCATCGAAGTCGACAAGAATATGCGGCAATGCACATGTCAGCAGATAGCAATGTTTCTGCAAGCATGGTAGTACATGCAAGTACGTGCAGTGACAGTGGGTATGCGTGGATGCTGTACATACCTGGACTGCAGCGGCTGCAAGCTTCTGCAATCAGAACTGCCACGATCTGATTCCAAAATGGTTTAACTGGCTCCTAGCCACGAGAACAAGAAGATCTTGAGAGTGACAGCGTAATTGGCTACTCCCGTGTTTTTACCAATTTTCTTGTTCTGAGCTGCGAGCAAAGGTAGCTTTTGCAGGCGCTCGATGCGATGGGATTCAGAGTCTTTTCAATGCTCAGTTCGACAGATAAACCACCTTAAGGAGTTTAGCGCGTCTGCGTTGCAGACCCTCCCTCCGGTCTTGGCAAAGCTGACCAGAGGGCGGCGGCTGCGGAGTCCATGCCGCATGCCCTGACCGCGCTTTGAATTCCAAAGTCCATCCTGGCATATCCTTGCCGCCTTGTGTGATCTTGTGTGTTTCAAGCTGACGTTTTGGAAGCCGTAGGCTCTGGGCAAGGGCCTTGGGGTTCTCTGTAGCCATGGCTGCTGGCTTGCCATCCTGGTCAGCGTGGGTGCGCTTGCAGAGGGCGACTGCCACTCCTCTCGCTCACTTTTCAGAGCTGAGGCGAGGCCTCCGAGCACGCCATCGCCTCGTCGAGGTCATCCTTCACAGGTGCCTAGAGCACAGAACAGACTCTCGTAGACTCTCCCGCTCCCTCTCCCCTCTTTCTCTCTTGGCTCCCGTCTTTGCGAGGCCGGCCTGACACCGGCCCCGACATCCCCCTTGCGACCGGCAAGCACCTCTGCGTCCCAAACGGTGTCTATCGCTTTGTGCAGTACGGCCAGAGCGTATTGTAAAAGCTTCTCGCCGTGAGGCAGAGGCTTCGCGTCAGTCTCGCCGAGTGCAGGAGCAAACTAGTTGTAGTCACACATTTGGACAAGCTTCTGGCATCGTCGTAGAATGCTTCAGCAGAAGACGTGACATGTTCGGCTGCGGGTGGTGCATGACATTGCATGACTCCTTTGGCAGGAAGATTAGCCACAGCAGTCAGGCGTCATCGTTGCCATGTAGCCCCGCGAGCCAGGAGACTGGACTTTCAATGGATGCATTCTGTGATCGCCATACTCGCAAGGCACACGGGCCTGGCTGCTTCTGTTGCGCCTCGCTGCCTTCTTGCAGGTATGCCAAAGCCCACCCGTTGAACGAATAAGACGGAGGTTGTCCACAGAGAGCACCAGGCATACTTGTTTGACGTGAATTGGAAGGACGGATGCGGCGACATTTGTGGACTGCTGCAGGAGTCCAAAGACACCGCAAAGTTCGAAAGTCCCATGGAGGCCAAGCAAACTGGCAAAGCCTTCGACTTCGGTTTTGCCTTTGCGTTCCGCAGCGTCCTTTGAGGCCCTCTGGCAACCCTGCTCCGCAGAGGTCGGCAAGCTGCTCTGCCACTCGGCTTGAACACTTCAACCGAATCTAGTTTGCGCACTTCATCTCTGCCATAGCGCGGCCGTTTTCACGGGGCGAGGACGCGCGCCGCGGCAAGGCAGCAGCTCAGGCAGGCGGTTTTCGCAACTGTGCATTAATAAGTGTCTGGCCCCCTCAGGACCGAGCTTCGCGAGTGCGCAGGCCAACTTCACAGTGCAAGCTAATGCCCCAAGATTCATACTGCTGCCGTGCTGCCGTTGTCGGTCGGTGGGGGACTTGTAGCTGCTATAGTGCAAGGTATGTGGCAGATGCAGATGCAGGAGATGAGGAGCACTCAGTGGGCGAGCGGCATCCGTGCATATAAAAGAGGGTTACCCGACCGACATTGCATCAGATTGAAAATGCAGATTTTCAGATATTTTCAGGAGACGAAGATGAAGATCCTCCAAGCGGAGAATCGAAACCTCCGAGCTTTGGCAGGAAGGCGCGACGGTATTGACCATGACAAGTCTGGCCGTGCCCTTGTTGCTTGCGTGGTAGCGAACCGAACTGTAGCTAGCACACTGCCTGATTGTGCATAGCTGCATGCGGCATATCATCGTGCAACATGACCACACCCTGCAGACGGACAGGTTGCAGACACAGCTAGCTGCTGTGAAGGAGTGCCTTGAGTGTTGATGTTGGAGCGGGCGTTGTCTCAAGCCAACGTCGAGTTAACGAGTCCTAATGGGCGGACATGGGCAGACGGTTCTTTCTCCAAGTCTCCGAAACTTGCTTGTGTAGGGCGGCAGCAAATAACAGAATTCCGTTGCTCACTCTGATTGGGAGGGCGAATGCCTGCGAAATGCCGCATGCATGATGCTTCAAGAGAATAACCGCGCTTTCAGTGTGATGCTATGTCCAGGGCTTGCTACTTGTATGCACTGGCGAGGTACTCGGCAGCAAAGCTATTACTGAGCACCGCAAAAGGATACGGAGGTGAGCCGTCTCCTTTCGCAGGACGAAGTCCACTCAGGCCCTGGGACCTCATCGGTTTCGGCCCGTGGAGAGAAGCTCTGTAGTTTCTTTTGCTGCGTGTGCATTCGGCATGTCAAAGCCTTTCCCAACATTTGCCTCCTCAATGCCGCTGCTACCTGCGGAAATGCCGTTCTCGTCTATGGTCAATGGGGTGACTCATTTTCGACACAGTTGATACAGGTACATTGCCAGCAAAGCTTGATCGGACAAATCCACGCCATGACGAATGAGCTGGCAAGATGAGTCTTGAAAGTTGTCGTTTGTTTCAGCGTGTACGACAGCAGCCTGACAAGCAAACGCAACAGCATGTTGCCATAGTCTGAAACATCTAGCTGGATTAATCCAGCATGCTGATGAGCTAGCGAAACAGCAAGAGATTGTCCGCGCGCGGGTGTGTGTGTGTGTGTCTGTGTTTTTTGTTATTTGTATGTGTGTTTGTGTGTCCCCTCTCGGGGTTTGCTTGAATAAAGTGCCATGCTGTCAGCCATAGGAGTGAAGTGCCACGTTTTGATTGCAGTTGTTGCGCAAAGTGCGATGTCGTCAGTCAAAGAAGTGCAGTGCTATGTTTACAGCGGGGGGCCCAAGGGCTATTGGATGGCTTGGGCCAGCGAAACCTATTCAGTATGCCGTGCAAGTGTACCTGCCATAATGACGCACCTGGGGATGTGCCAGCTGGTGGTCACTAAACATGTTGTTCTGAGAGTGATTCTTGATGCTTCTTGATCACATGTCAATCTGTGAGCAGCAGGCAGGTTTCAGGTCCCAGGCTGAGTCTTGACTCTCGCTGATTCTAATTGACCTTGATGTTGCTTCAATTGTTTTCGCTTATAGTGAGTGCATGTGAGTGCTTTGTGCCAGTGATTCCTTCGCCGCGGCATTCTGATATATTACGATCGTGAGAGGTCTCAGGTCTGAGGCTGGTTCCTGACACTCACTGATTTCATTTATACTTGATTCACCCGACAGATGTGAGGCCTGCCGACACATCGTGTCAAGTGTGTGTGTGCGTGTGTGTGTGCGCGCGTGTTGGCGTTCTTGTGCCTGGGCTCTCGTTATGCCGCAGGAGAGCGCGCTTACGTACCAAACAGCAGCTGAAGAGCTGCAAGGCGAGAATGCTGCCCACGAATTGAGTCCGGAAGCTATCAGTGACGCCGATAGACATCAACATCCGGTATCTGTGTCATGATAAGATATTGCACAATCTTCGTAGCTCAGGATACAACTGCCCAAGAATGCGTCGGCAAAGAGCGGCATGAAATTTTTGCAATCTCTCTGTCTCCCTGTTCCTCTATCCTCCTGCCTCCCGGGTGTGTTCATCCTGCTTGGCCTTGCCAGGGGAGTGGGAGGATGATGTCGAGGAGGACACGTCGACAGAAGCATGCCGCGCGAGATCGCGCGAGAATTTCCTACGAGCGTGGAGTGCATTGGGACATTGCGATGCTTGCAGGTATTCATTACACGATGTGTGGAGAGGGAAGATGTCTAGCCTTTTGCAGCTCCAACCCTGAAGCTGGCCTGAAGCTCCAGATTTAGGATTGGAAGAAGTCATGATAATTCATGCAAGCAGGGAAAGCAGAGTCTCGAGTCTCCAAGATCATGATGCAACCATATGCGACCAATGTGGCTTCCGAAATGGAAGCGCATCAGAAATGGTTTGCCAGTCCCAGAAGTCTGCAACCCGGTTCTTGGAAGGTGCTGTTGGGTTCTCAGAACACGTCCATCGGAAGTGGGTTTCCTGCGAAGTGATTTCGCAGGACGTGCTGAAGCGCTTCAGGCAGGATGGCCTTTGACATGAATCAGCTATCAACTCCATCGTCAAGAGCCATCGAGGCAGAGGCTAGTGCAACTGTATTGAGACGAGGCCGTGGGCTCTCCCCAATCACACAAGCGGGCAGCTACTTTGAGTGATGCTGAGGTTCCGAGCGTTGCTACATTGCAAAGTAGCATATGCAGGTGCAGTACCATAATGTACTGGAATGTAATGGAAGTGTTGGACATTGGACTGGATGAATCGTGAAAGCTCTGCAGATGAGTTCAGGTTCTATCCACATATCCACAATCTCTGCGAGAGATCCAATTCAATGCACATAGGGCCAGGTCCATCAGAAGCAGCAGACTGCAACGACGTAACGTCAGAGAAGCTTTGAGCAGATTCCACAGACTTATGCTCTGCTACTATCTGAGTCGTGCCTGCTGAAATTTGCTGACATACTGCGATAGTGGCTGGGGAGAGAAAGAATTTGGCACCGTCTCCGCGGCACGGTGAACGGATGCTTTCAAGGTTTGCATGCGTCGATCTTGAGCCAGCTGGGATCCAGTCCTCGCCGACCAAGATGGGGGAACAAAGACGACATGTACCCAAGGGGTGTTGACAACAAGCCCCATCCAAGTTTGTAACCCATCTTAACGTGCTTTCGAAAGCATGTCGCCTGCGAGCATGCAGCCCTCTGCGACTTGAGGCTGCATAACGTCTGCACTCATGCCACGCATGCCGCATCACGCAACCAGAAGCTCTCCGCAGGTAATGGTGGCGGATGCAATCAGGTTTTCAAGCTTGCCGCAACCATGGTGCTGTGCATCCGCAGTGCTCCAGCCAGGTGCGCTTTTTCTTATGATGGGGTGGACTGGCTGGAGGTGCCGGCATGCTGTGGCATTTCGAGGAAGCATCTTGCGAAGGGAGTTCTGCCGGTGTATGTCCAGGGTGGAGAGGGGAATGCAGGACCCTTGGCGCCGGCTTGGCGTGATTAAGCGAGTTCAAGCCTGCTTTGTGCACTGTGGTCTTCGCCAGACATGAGCCTGGTTGGGATTTTTTCGTCGTCCCGGTGGCGAAAGGTCTCGCCCTGAGATTTTGAGCTGGTCTGGGATGCCGGGGGTGTGTTGTTTCGCTTGAATTCTGCAGAGGCCCACCTTCCTTCATTCGAGTCCGGCGGTCTCTTCCCATTCGGCTAGCAGAGCCCTTAATTCTGACAGCTTCGCTCCTGCGTGACCTTAGTTCCCTCAGCGGGAGGTTCGGGTGTATGCAGAGTGGCCAAGCAGTGAGTCGGCTCTGGCCACAGTCTTGCACCCGGGTGGCATCAAGGACACAGCAACCAGCAACCTGCAGCAACCTGCAGCAGCCTGTGCCTGCTCCTGGTTTAGACGGAGGAGGCAGAAGTGGAGCTGCCAGAGGCTGCAAGGAAGCTCCCCAGGCTGCTAGTGGCTGCACAGGGCCCGGCTTCCAAGTACGCGGCGTGTGTAGGTCAGCAACGGGCATTGGCCGAGGTTTGTCCTCCTGCGATGGCCGTGCAGAGCTGTCCCAGCCTCGTGCAAATTTGTGCCAAAACCTTCGAATGCAGTGGATCCGAGGTAACGAGAGCGAAGCCGGTCTCCCGAGGCAGGGCAGGACCGGGAAGTGTCGGTGCGTGAAACAAGGAGCGGCTACAGCTTCTTGAGGCCCCCTGGGAGTGCCGTTACAAGCATCAGCGCTGCGGCCGTGGCTGCCGCTGAGGCAGAGGCTCAGGCTGCGGAGCTCGAGCGGCGAGCCGCACGAAGTCGGAGGCCGTACTATTTGTCGAATTATTTGCGGAAGAACGGGAGCACCTCACCGGCGTCCTCAGACTCGACATGTTCAAGTGCCAATCGTATTACCGCGAGGCCCCCTGGTGTCGATACCCGGCGACATTGGGCAAAGAAGCATACTTAGGGTTGGCTTCAGTATGGGATTCGCGGCAGGAGGGTGGAGTTGACCTGTAGTGGAGCATGTTTGGGCCTTGTTGGATCTGTCACGCGACAGGTCTGGCACTTCCACACCGAGGGGACTAACGGCTGGTGAGATCCTGGCCCAATTATATGAGGAGGAGGTGCTGTCAGCCTTGGCAGCTGGTGAGACTTGTGGTGATGAAGGGCTCGACTCTCTGAGCGGGATTCGGCAAAAGAATGCTGAGATCGATGCCTTGAAGAGGGAGCTTGAAAAAGAACGTGAGGCACGGCGAGCTGCTGAGGCCACTGCGAAACAAGCGGTTGGCACAGCAAACGAGCTTAAGCAAGAGTGCAGCCTTCTGCAGCAGCAGTTGCGAAGTGCAGAAAGACGGACAATGGCGCTAGAAATGCAGGGCCGCCAGTTGAGCACAGACCTCCAACGTGCAGCATGCCAGACGGTTGCTAAATCCTTGGATGAAGTGGTATCGGAACTCGTTGCACTGGAGCTTCGCCAACTTCGTGGTCTGACTGCAGCGGAGCGTGCCGGCGCCAAGCGCAAGCTTTTGCTGCGATGGCATCCCGACAAAAACTCGGGGAATGGAGGAGGCAATGATCTAGCAAAGCGGGTGCTGCAAGAATTGCAGTCACATCCAGCTTGGGTTTGACTCTGTTTCACAAGCAGCCTGGTGGACGTTGCCTTTTCAAGACTGCTAATGCTCGCAGCATTGGTGTTGTGGAAGGCACCAACTGAATTATCTTCAGATTTCTGTACCCGCTCTCTCTCTCTCTGTCTCTCTGTCCTCTCCGTCTCTCTCCCTCTCCCTTCACATCCCTCTTCGCTCTGATAGGCAATACCGGCTAAACCTGCTAGTGTTAGTGCATGTCCTTCCTTTAGCTGGGTTCATAACTAGGCGCTGCTGGCTTCTTCCAAACATCGGAGAAGCCAGATTGGAGTGATTTCACAGCGGCTGGAACAACCAGCTTCGAAGCGAGTGAAAATCTGAGAAGGGGCAGGCCGCGGCGCTCTGGAAACGTCGTCAGCTGTGGGCTCTACCGCTGCTTTACTTGCCGCGCCTCCGCTGTTCAGTCAAGTATCAATGCCATTTCAGTTGCTCCTCCTTTTGCCACGATCTACGAGCGGATGTTATGCAACCCTCGCCGTCACAGTGTTGCCAATCTAGTCGTTTAGATTTGCTAGGCCACTTGATCCGAGTGTCCAGTTCCAACAGCTCCTTCCAATCACGAAAAGTTTTTTGTTGCCTGACTTGGGCTGTGGTCAGAAGGCATGCAGTCTCCAGGGTAGCCCGAGTGCACAGCATGATTCAGAGGAGTCGCTCGACGGACACAAACCACACGATGAGTCGGCCCTTTGACACTCTGCATGGTCTGACTCAGTTTGGAGCAGATGCAGTACAAGGCTCCGTTTTGGGGTCATGGCGGCAAGATCTTGAGACGGACATCGCCACGGGAATCTCTGGCTTACTGCACGATGAGAGGAGTCGTGATGAAGGTCGGGAGTCAGGAGACAGCGACTCATCCTTCGAGTCCTGTGAGACTCCCATGCCCCAGCGCGGTGGCCTTCGCTACTGGGCACCTCGACTTTATGCGTGGTTGGCGCCACGGGTGGGAAATCGAGCCAGGTGTGCCATTGCGCTGACATTCGCGGTGCTGGAGGGTTCGAAAGAAAGAGCTTGGGACTTTGCTGGGCACGAGGTGAACTACTTGTCCATTCAGGTCATGGCCTGTGCTGTCTCATTGACCATAGCGCTGTGCATCTCCTTCTTCATGGAGGGGCAGTGGGTCACAAGCCTAGTCTAGACGCGAGTCAACTTGTACACCTGTGCGACGCATTGAGATGCAGTAGCTGTCCGGAAAGAGTGAGAAGGGATCACACAGGTTCGCCTGATTAAGAGCTGAGACTGAGGGAGCCATTCGGGTGTTTTCCTTCGCTGCTCTTTGGCGCTGGAGCTTTGTGGGACTGCTATTTGCTGCGAAATCTGTTCTTCTGACCGTCACGGTGGAATCAGGCTTGCACCATGTGACACTTGGCTGCATTGAACCGTCAGGAGATAGCAGAATGTCATGCACCCACGCACGCAGGATCTTCATCATGATGGATAACCTTTATGTGATTGTTGCTGCCGTCGTCAGCTTCTTCGTTTTCAGCAGATTATATGGAAAGCTCGAGTGGCTCTCGCTCTCCATGCTCGTCTTGTCATCGCCCGCTTTCTTCATAATGCGTGAGCGGTGCGACATAAATTACTGTGGCTATTTTGATTTCAAGAAATCGGATGCGAACTTTCTTGGCATTATTAGCGCATTTTTCGGAATTTCCGTTGGCGCAGTGGCATCAGTCCTATCCGAGCGCATCTTCAAGAATCTGTCGCGCGGGCTAGAGCTGGCACACCGTGACTACACCTTGCACGGCAGATACTACATCCATCGAGTCCATCTAGACTTCGTGACTTTCGTGCTCCTTGGAGCAGTCTGGACGTGGCAGTATTACTACAACCACGGCACCTGGGGCTCCCGAACAGATGTCATGTTTGGATCATGGAGCAAGCGGCACTTCGTGCTCCTGTTTCTGACAGTTGGACAGATGTGGTGGGCTGGGCTTGTCGTTCAACATTTTTCGACTGTCACCAAGTCCCTCATCCAGACCGTAGTGGGTGTCTTGAGTGCGTGCCTTGTTGACCCAATAGTGGGAATCACTTTGGGACACAACTGGGGCATTCGATCCATTCCATCAACGCTGATTGCAGTTCTCGTCTTCATATGTGCAATCTTGTTCCAGACTGGCAGATTGAATGTGAAGTTTCTGTGGAAAGCCACTGGCTTCACTCCGAAGCGAGAGCTTGGTGGGCTGCAAGCGTTCATGGCAATTATATGTCCCAGTAATGAGCACCGTGAGGCCTGTAAGAGTGCATGATGCCTTGTGAGTAACACACTGAAAAGCATGTTGACCATGCCAGAGGAGGCTGCGGACACGACTTCTCCACTGTGTGGCTATGTGTTGAAGTACTCGTTACCGGTGGGATGCTGAGTTGTGACCGCAGGATGGTGGTGATTGAATGTTTTCAAAGGAAGATGCCTTTACCGAGGTCTTGTACATTGTCTCGAATGCACTGCAAACGGAGTTCCAGACACTTAGATGCACAGATTGACGGCTTGCAAGCCGTGAGTCAGTTCTTCACCCAGATGCAACCCTCAGTGCTGGAAGACATCTGGAGGAGTCGAAGAACTTTCTGCCGCGATCAAATCAACTTGTCTCCTCTGCACAAATGCGTCTCCCCGCTGCCCTGCCCCCCGCACCAAACCATCCCAACCTAATCCCCAAACTCAACGAGCATGTGCCGCACTCATGGTTGCAACGGGCCAGTCTTGGGCCTCTCTTGTTCATCGGCTGCAGGAGCATGTTCTGGGAACATGGACGGCTGTGAAGAAGGGTTCTTATCCGTTTGGTAAGCCACGTTTAAAGCACCCCACAGATTTTCGACTCGACCTCGTGTGGCCTGTAGCAGCCTTTCATCGCACCATATCGCATCCAACGAAATCCGACAGATGACAGGTACATGGCAGGGATCAGATGAAGAGAGTAGGCATCGTGAGTACTCGGCAGAAAAGGCTCGCAGCAACAAGAACTAATACTTCTTTTGCCTAAACACATTTTCCTTGTTTTTCAACGGTGATGCTGACAGGGAACCCTGCTACTGTGTGAGCACCTGAGCCACCAAGGAATGCTGTGTCAGCAAATCGCTTCTTTGTGCCGCAGTCGCTGCAAGTAGGCATACCCTTCTGCGGGATGGGCTTGGCATGCGTACTTACGATCAATATACATGGCTGCTCGGAAGCAGATGTTTTTGGCTGTTTTGGGTGCTTGACACTTGACATAATCTCGCAGATGAGCTGCCGAGGTCTTGAGGGGCTGAAACAGGCCTTTGATCCAAAGAACTTGCCCAAGTTCTTGCTGCTGGGATTCCTGCAGTCGGTCGTCGGTGCGTTGGCGGGCCTGTCAATGGGTCTCGGCATCAACTCCTCGCTTTACGTAGCGATGGGAAAGATCTACACTCCACTTTCGCTGGTCCTTGGTCGCTGGATACTGAAGCGAAAATATCTTTGGATCGAATGGTTATCCGTCACGGCATTGTTCGATGCATCCATCACTCTTGCCTTCATGGATGCTGCGGTTGCTGGTAGCAAGGCCGGGAAGACCTCAAGCGTGGCTGCCATCCTCTGCGTGGCCGCGTCGGCGTCAGTTGCGTGCATTTATTCGGTCATCATGGAGGTGGCGCTTCAGAAGACGACGACGCCTTTCATAGTGAACAAAATCCGGCTTGATTTCGGGGCCTTTCTGTGGAGCATTGCCTTCCTACCCGTCATGGGGTACCTGGGAGTCCAGGGAGGACGCCCGGATTTGGCATTTTGGGTCTACAGGCCCAAACCTTACTGGGACTGTCCCTTGGCTGCACTTTGCTTTCGGTCCCTGAAGTGGAGCTTCACAGATTAGCATCGTTCAGCTAGTCTTGTTGAGGGGATTGGCAGTCCAAGCCCTTTGCAAACTCTGGAAAAAGTTTCCAGGAGCTTGAATCCAGGCTGATCCGGCTTGGGATGCAGGACAAGGAGATAAGGAGACAGAGAACAGAGAATCTACTTAGATGTTGGGAAGGAAGCTAAAAGCTGTTTTGGCTCAAGTCACCACTTTTGTGGGAACCCGGCCGCCAATCGGGGGACCTGGTGGGGCTTGAAGCCATTTGTCGATGCATTTGGATCTGAGGCAGGCCGCCCCAAAAGGCACGACATATGCTAGGTGACGGGCGCGAGGATGCGCACTTCTAAAGCACCCAAGGAGGAAACAACACAGCATAGGCCCATGGCATAGGCCGGGCGAAGCCTGCCAGCATCGGCAAGGATGTGATAGTCGCATGGAGACCGCGACGCATTTTCTACTGCATTGGTGCAACCTTGACCTCTCGGGCGCCGGTGCAAGCTGACGATGAAGCTCATTAGCGGCCTAGACCCAAGCAAAAAGACCCTAGAAGGAACCTAAGAGGAATGGGATGCAAATGCTCGACAATGGGTTCGGCATTGCCTGAAAACATGTCGAGTCTGCTTGCGTATACGTGTGCAGCGAACCTTGAAACCAGTTCGCGGGAGCGGAGCTAATTATACTCTTCATCGACTCGACAGCGTGGTGATCCAGAGCGGCCAGCGTAATTTCGGCCTGGCCCCGAAAAATCAAGATTTTCCTATTCTTGCAGGAAACATGGGGTGTAAACCAAGTGTTCATTGATATAAGGCCCCACCTGGGCCAGAGAAACGGCATGGTGCATAGTTTTGATACTTCGATGCACCACTTGTGCTGTGAAGACCGAGCCCATCCCTCGGAAATGATGGATGCAGTGAGAAGGGCACAGGGACTTCCCGGTCAAAACAAATGAATCTCCTCCATCTGTGATTGCTTAGTGAACGGGGTCCTTGGTTGCAGGTCAGCCTCTTGGATCATGCGACGCCACGTCAGGCTTGGCAATTGAATCAAGTTTATAATTAAACATGTTGAATTGTTTGTGCAGCCTGTGACAGGTGCCTTCATAAGCTCGAATGTCACGGCCTCCCAAGATCTTCAATGCGTCTGTGGTCGTGGCATCTTGTTGGGTTGGGACTCCTGGATTGTGTACGCCGCCCTTGCAGCTGGAGTTCTCTACAGCTGGCTGACAGGAAAGGTCATCGAGCATTTTTCAACGGTCATGAGATCCGTCTTCGATGGCTTTCCGATCGTTTTGCTGTGGTTTGTTATCTCTCCAACAACATCTCGAATACCATTGCAGGCCTTCCGAGACTTCTACAACTCTGGGCCTATCCCGTACATCAATCGAGATTGGGGGAAGGACCTCATGACTATAGTGAATCCACTTAGTGCTATAACGTACATTGAAGCAGCTGCACAAGTTCGGGAAGTGTTGGAGCTTCGCAGAAACGCTGCAGACGAGCCTAGTCAGCACTTGGCTCTTTGATCAGGGTTTAGGGCCAAGTTTAGGCTTTAAGGGCTGAGGGTTTAGGGTTTGGAATATCCTGCCAAACTGTGCCAGAAGTTGCGCGAAACAGACCTGATCAGTCACCGAAACCTTTAGTGATCTTTAGTGTTTCACGCAGCGCCACACGCAAGTCAGGGAAATGGAAGTCGGGTTACCTCGACAGGGTGCCAGTTCTTCGGGGTGCCATCTTCAAGTGCTGCAGGAGATAAGGTTCGCAGGTTGCACATAATGCGGAGGCCCGAAGAATAGACCCCCCCCGACCAAACGGGGTCGGCTCGAATAATGCGTGATCGTGATCCGGCTTAAGGGTGGTTGCGGGTTTAGGGAGAGTTTCGGGCTTGAGGGCCAGGGTTTTAGGGTTTTAGGCTTTAGGGTTCGGGGGGGTCTAAGGTTCAGGCAGATGAGGCTCAAGGTAGGGTTTAATTAGGCTTGAGGGCGGCTTCGGGTTTAGGGAGAGTCTCGGGCTTCGGGGTCAGGGTTTTAGGGTTTGGAAGGCGGTTTTGGGTCGTGGCTGCTTTAATTTAATATTGGCCAGTACTAGAAGGGAAGCACACAACCCAAAAATAGCCAGGCCCAAAACAAAAACGCCTGAATTAGGACACCCATTTCTTTGGTATCCGGCTTGAATAAGAAAAACACGCATTGAAGAGGCACGCTGGATTATTCGCGTCTCCACATTAGATTCGGTGTAGAATGTATATTGTAACATCGCGGGTTTCCAGTCCAGGCTACAGCCCAGAAGGTCAAAGGTTGGTTTGTGGGTTCGGTTTCCGGGTGCGCGGGGAGGGTTTTCGGTATTATTGAGACTGGCTTTGGGCAGGCGATGTTAGTCTCCATCGGCTTACATGAGACATGAATCAGCGGACTAGGTCGAGCTGTCTTGGGTTCGATGTTTGCCTTTGTTGTGTGCCTTGCGATGTGTTGCGCTTTTCGCGACTCGGCGTGATTGACTCGATTCATATTTGGCTGGCTTGGTGACCTGAAAAGACCATCTTCATGACGTTGCTCATGCTCGTACTTCTTACTTCTTACATTGCGCCCGGCATGAGGCATGTTTTGCGACTTTGCCTGAGCTTCGAACCGAGGAAGCTGAGATAGCTGCGCTCTCGTCTGATGACGACAGCACAGAAGGCACAACTGAGTCACTGCCGGGCGATGATTGTGCTTGTTGAACACCTGCAGTGTCAGCATATGCTGCATGCAGTGCTCTTTGCCAAATGCGTCGTTCTTCGTAGCTATGGAAAAGTTGTCGCGAGATTATTGGGTTTGGACAGTGCCTTTAGAAGTCAAGATCGGCGCCTGTTTTCTTCTGGGAAAGTTACACTTTAGTCAACTTAAGTACTGGGGCCAGAACTGCCCATGGTTGTCATGCTGCCCCTTCTCCGCTCTGCGATCACCTCCACGCCGACTGCGCTTGCTGGCTCACGATGATGGCCCCAAGTCGATCCCAGACATGCCGCGAGAACGAAACATCAACAGTATCCATCCCAATTTTGACATAAAAACACTGGCCAGACACACCCCACGGCATCGACATGGAACAAACCCACCACCTCGCTTGAGACTGGCAGTTCAACAAATCTGAGACTTAAATTGCAGAGCTGTCGGAATGGGGCATGGGGCCCTCGCCGCCATGTGAAGTCGGAGATGGAGGCGAAGACGAGGCGGGTTGTGCAGCCATCACGCCTGCAGCGCCAATCGCGGCATGCATGGACCGTGGCTGTTCGAAGATCTCCGAAGAGATCGGTGCCGACGAGGACGGCATCCCGGTAATCCTGTGTTGCAACCAAGCTGACCGGCAAGTCGTGACCTGTCAGGGCCCACTTTTTGGATGCGCAGGCTTCGACGAGGTGTGTGGAGAGCCAGGTCAGGGGCCGGATCGTGTCGCAGCTCCGCAGCGCGCTTTGTGGGATCCCATGCAGGCGCTTGCCAGAAGTGTCAGAAGCCTTTGGAGCCCATCGAGCAGAGGCTCGCGAGTTGTAGTTTTCTTTGCGAAGCCCTAGCTCCATCTAGCTCCTAGCTCGTGGCTCAAGCTGATAAAGGGGCTGTTCACTCTCGGTAAACAGATTGACATTCGCCGCTTTGACGTTTGCACAGAGCTCGTCGCTTTCACAGAGCTCATCGATGACGTGCGCCAACTTTCCTTATCAGATTATCTGGCACGTGCGCAGCAGTTCCCAAGGATTTACGAACATCCGTCGTTGCTGTGAGCGAAGCCTTGAAAGGATAGGTGTGACCAGAAGATATCCTGAAGACTGCTTTAATGGGAAGGTTGAGGCACAACCGTCTCTGCAACGTGCCAAGTGCCCAGGTGTGAGATTTCCAGATGCATCCTTTCAGGGCAGTATCATTCGCATCCAGGTGCTGCTTCCGCGAGCAGGATCCCTTCAAGCCTGTGGAGGTTGGATGACCGGAGCTTTTTGAGGAGCAGCGTAGCCCTGGCCAGTTGGCCAGTCGCTGTGAGGTCGATCACGTCTTGTACATGGCAGTGTTGCCTGGTCGACACCTTGCCTTCACTCTGGAGGCCAGCACTGAAGGAATTGATTCGATGCCCTCAAGTTCTAACAGCCTCCTCGAAAACGCAGCGGGCATTGAGCGCCGACCAGCCTGCCATTAAGCCTCCACTTCGCGCAACTTGTTTCCGACTCAGATGCAGCACAAAAGCCATGGGAGAAGATGCCAAGAATCAAAGAGAGCGAATGCGTGTTTAAAATCTCTTGACATAACCCCCCCATGTCTAAAGCCAAGCACCTGTCTCCAGGCGACACTGTCGAACGTCAGTGCATTTTACACCGGTTTTGCAAGGGGTCCCGGCTATGGGTGTGAAGCTGCGAGAACGCAAAGAATGCCACCTCGAGGTGGAATGTGGTAGGTTTGAATTTCCCCCTCAACTTGCACCCTCTGCGTGGCACCGACAAGTGTCACGGTTTAGCACCTTCTCCGGCGCGACATCGAGGCACCACGCACAAAAAGGCAGGAGCACCACAAAAGGTCTTCAGGATCGACAAAACACAATGCCGCGCAGTCGTTGCATCATAAACGTGATGTGCCGGCACTTTGCGCTTTGTTCCCTTTTCAATGATGTGCTTTTGCTACCCAACAGTTCGGTGCTCTTCTACGCCCGCGATTCCCGATCTTCTCCGAGTGCCTCGTTGTCTCTTCAGAAGTCTCTTCAAATGTCGCACAGTTGGGGTGTGGGCTTTAATTTCCGTTTCCTCCGTCTTGCTGGGGTTAATCCGTTCATGTGAGTTGCAATTACCTTTCAGTTAGTCCTAAAGAACGAAAGCGTGAACCCCAACACCAAACTTTAAAACACAACACCAAGCCAAACACCAGGCCCAAATTAAGCGACCACCAAGTATAAGCTCCCAAAAGCAAACCCCAAAACCCAACCCCAAGCGCAGCATCTCAACCAAACGCCAATAGCAAACCAGAAACCCGCCCCCCACCCAAACCTAACCCCACAGTGCCAGACAAGATTCAGAACACACAGCTCGATACTCACGCCGTAAATTCAAGCCCGAAACCACGATGCCAAGCCCTAACCTATTCCAAATACCCAAAACTCCAACCCCTAACAGCCCCGACTGCACATCCTACTCGCATAAGGCACAGCTGCAAGCCGTGACCCCAAAACAAACCGGGCGGCCGGAGTCAAGGAAACGTGGCATGATTCAATGTCCAATGCCAGGTTCCAGATCTTCGGTTGTGGAGAAAGCAAGGCTTCGAGGCTGGCAATCTGGGCTTGCCATTCTGTCGTCAGGGGCATTTCTCACGTCTTTCGGTGACCGTCTCACTGGTCCTTCGTGGCAGTTGAGTCGCTTGCACGGCTGGGCACTGCCCAATGCAAGACAGGGTTGCAAAGACCTTTCTTTCAGGAAGGGCATGCTGGCGGATGCTTGCAATGTGGCACCACGCTTCTGTGAAGGTGGAGCTGCGAGGTCTTCGCAGGCCCAGTGATGTGACGTTGGCGGAAAGACGAAGCACATATCATGTTCTGGTTGCATGACATTGCAACTGACTCTGACGAGGCGTGCTTCCTCCGAGCCTCAGGCTTTGCAGCAGGCGCATGCCGCGGGACCAGAGCGGCCGCGGGTGCTGTGAGAGACGCAGCCCACTTTGCAGGCCTGGCCCAGCTTCCTGAGCCTTTTGGTCAACGGCAAGGAGGCGCAGCTCTCATCGCGCGCCATCGCGCGCCGTTGTTTCACGTGAGAGAGCCCTGCCGCAGGTTTTTGCCACGAAAGTGCCGCTCAGAGGGCGCGGGGCACAGAGTGGGCATGGGACGGCCTGCCAGCATCTTTACCAGGCACAAGCGGCGGGACGTTCCACAAAGCCTTTCTGCCGGCACCTTGGTCTGGCCAGAGCGGCGAATTTCGGAGACTGAGATGTTGGCAGGCAAGCTTGCGGCGGGGCACAAATTCCGTCGAAGTGACGGCAGAGGACGAAAGAAGGCAGACATTTTCCATTCTAGTTAGCGTTGACTTCTGAGTAGTGGCAACGAGCTTTGCAAAGCCCTGAGGCGTGATTATCTACTCGCCGTGGTTAGGACTGCTGTTGTTCTTTGTTCCCTGATTCGCATGGTGTATTTCTGTCGGGAGGACCCTCCCTCTGAAGCCTCAAGACCTCGCAGAGGGAGTTCAGACGGCCGAGTACAAGGAGACACGCCGGGCTCCTGAGGCAATGACCTTCTTCCTGGGTTCGGGAGGAATGCCTGGAACGCGTCCAGCAGATCCTGGTCAGCTCACGAACATTCTCAGATGGCTCAGGCTGGGCCTCATGACATCGCCTTGTCTGCAAGGGACATCACGGGACGAGTAACAGTGGGTCGAAGCGATTAAGGAACAGTCTCGGAAAACTTAACTATCTAAACGGGGCATTCACCGTGCGGGCCTCGCACTTTGCTGTTTGTGCGCCTGCCTCCCAGATGGGCTTCGAAGACCCACACCGTCGACCGCACCGTCGGATGGCGACGGGGTGTTGCCGGCATGGAAGATTCGATGACACTGCCCTCTTCTGAGATTTAGGAGTGGTGGCCCAGGTGGAATGCGTAGGTGATGAGCATCTGAAGCTCCTGCTTCTGGGCGGCACATTGACATGGTAGCCCAGTCGAAGCTTTGTCCCGTGATGGTCTGCCAGATTTAGTCTGCAAGGTCAAGATGATCCCAGAAACAGAAACAAGACACGCACTCCCAGACTGGAGCTTTGCTACCAGCGCAGACCGGCCCCTGAAGTCTGCAAGCCGGGCATACTTGCATGACTCATCGCTTGTCTGCCACTGGCGTGGGGTCTCAAGACGTGCGGAAAGGAGTCTGGACAAGTAGTCCGGACTTGTCGGAAGACCCGGCGAAGAACTTATCCAGACTGAAGGGGTCTGGACGCGACGTGGTGTGTTCAGATTCATCAGACGGCTGGTCGTGCCACCATCGCGCGTCACCCTGAGCGGGTCAGCTGCTTGCCGTCGGATCCGGCAATCTGGCCATTCTACAGCACGGTTGTTGGTTGCCCGACCACTCCCGCACCCAACTTGCTCTGCGATGCCTACAGCCTATTTTTAGGGTGTATCCAGATCTGATTCGTGGGGCCAGACCCGTACAGACCCGTACGTGAGCCATTGCGATTCGTTTTTGTGCAGCTGTGGTGCAGCGTTCAGATGCGTTCAGGTGTCCCATCACGTTGACGCGCCCGACAACACTGCCAGTCAGAGGCCAGATTCCTGCCCAGATTGCTGTGCAGCGTCTCTGCCTGTAACTCTGATATTTGCTGCAACAAGCTAAAGTCTGTTACTGGGTGCCGTCTTTTGTTCACCGACATCTCGAATATGTCAAATCGCTGTCGGTCCATGTCGGTCCGTTAGGCGTGAGAGATTTTGGTCGACTGGGTTGGGTGCGCTCGGGCTTGGTACCATCACTCCCCAAGTCGTTTTGAGTCTCGACGAACCATGCATTCAAATTCGGGTGCCTGCAGGCAAGGGCTGCCGTCATTTGCAGCAACTTCCTTAGCTTCTTCCGTTTCTGCTGCTTTGTTCTGTGGGACTCCTGGCTCGAGGTGCCTGGACTTGGATGCCTACCTCATCTCAAACTATCGGATGAAGGCCTTCAACAGCCGCTGGCGCTGCCCAACCTGCAGCTTCGAGCTCAGGCCAGGACTGTCGATGCGCATGTGCATGCAACGGGCCGATCCGCAGGCCACGCGACTTGATAGTCGACTCCTTCGTTCAGATGTTGCTTGATCAGACCGCCGAGGAGACTGAAGAGGACACATTGGGTTTCTCTAGGACTCGAGGGCTTATCTTTCCTTTGCAATCCCTCTCCAAGTCTGCACAGCTACGGTGCAAGGCCGCACATTGACAGGTCTTGGTCCTACCTGATGGAAGCTGGCGTTTGGGCGACCCAGTGCCCCAGCGTTCCGCTCTGAGAAGATGTACCAAGATGTATGAAGATAAACGCTGCCTTCTGCTACTTGGGCGAACACCGGAGTCCACTCCACAGATTGCCATCTAACCTCTCACCACGCACCAGAGCCTAAGAACAAGCACACGACACCCTCGAGGGAATCGTCCTGGCTACCATTGAAGGTAGAGCTCGGATGTCTGAAGCTTCCGTCTGGAAGCGGAAGTCTGCAAAGACCATGTTCGTTAGCGCAGCCGCAGCCAAGGTGACCCATCGCCCTCTCCGGAGCCCCCTCCGCCGCCCCCTCCAAGACGACAGGCTTGGGCTGTGCAGCTTCATGGCGGCTCCATGACGTTGGTTTCTGCCATGGCAGGCTGACAAAGCCGAAGCTGCAAAGGCTTCGTCTGACAAGCATGTGTATGTAGCACCATGCAGATGCGCAGCATGGCGGCATGCTTTGCTTTCCTCCGACCGGATGAGATGGGGTGAGGTGGGATGGAATAGGGTGTGCTAGGTGCTTGGGCGAGCATGGAGTGTGTGCATGCTGACAGCTGCTGCCATGTGGTCAAGTTGCTAGGCGCGCCGCCGACAGAAGCGCTTGGAATCTCAGAAGCAAGGCCTTCAAAGAGCAAGCCCTTTGGTGGTGGGTTGTCGTACTGACTTCTTCGTGCCTCTGCGGCGCATATTATGTCCAGTTTCGACTTGCCGCGGTTCGACGATGTCGTCATACAGGTGCTAGCAGGCATCGAGCTGCATTTTCAACAGTGTCGAAATTCCGGTTGTTTTACTGTCATTCGTGCAGCTTCTGTAGAAATTGAACGTCTAGTCTAGTTGCCAAGCTTCGGGATGCGATCTCTCGCGCTCGGTCTGCGATGAGTGAGGTGAGTAATTGTCCGTTTCCTTACCATCACGCTTGGGGGGGGCACTAAGATCCAACCCCTGGTGTGACGTACAGTCTCTGTCGGGTGATCGACTGTGATTTCGTTCTCAGCTTCGAGTCTGGGCTAAATACACTCGACATGTCCCAACATTTGCCAAGAGACGTTTGACATGCCAGGAGAGCACAGCAAGTTGGCTGCCATTCTCCCAGACGGCGATCTGCCAGTGCTGTTCCATAGACGTCCACTTCGGTTGAACGGTTGTTCCTGCAGCGCTGCCCAAGGTGCGCGCCAGAAGACAAAAGTGGCGCAAAGCTCCTGCAATAGGACCTGCCCGAAATTCGAGCTCGCCGCGGCTTTCCCGCAATGTTGTCAGGACCTGTGAACAAACCTCGTCGTGGACATGTCCGGGCAGCAGGTGGGGTTGCATCAACCCCCCCATCCGCCCACCCCACCCCACCCCACCCC
>CAJNJA010059974.1:0-23118 GCA_905231915.1 Symbiodinium necroappetens
TTATATTATATTATATTATATTATATTATATTATATTATATTATATTATATTATATTATATTATATGATGTGATATGATATGACATGATATGATATGATATGATATGATATGATATTATATGATATTATATGATATTATATTATATTATATGATATGATATGATATGATATTATATTATATTATATTATATTATATTATATTATATTATATTATATTATATTCTACTATACTATATTACATTACATTATATGTGATATGATATTTTATTATGTTATAACCTATCGGTGACTTTCGTGCGTCGGGTTTGAAGATGAGGGCGTCCTACCCGCTGCCGTCTAGACAGCTGCACGTCAGGGCGGAGGTCCGAGTGAACGGTCAGAGTCGATGATGCGAGGCTCTCACTTAGCCTCACCCTCCGAGGCTCTCCAGGGCTTCATACCCTTACTTTAGGGTTTATAGGGTTTAGGACTTGTATTTTAAGGCTCTTGGGCCCAAAGACCCTATTATATAAGGCTTTTGGGCTGTTTTGATGCTAAAGGTTAGCATGTCTTTTGTTTGTTTTTGGGGTTTCGTTTTGGACGCCGCTGCAAACATCAAACCCTAAGAGCCAGGCCTAGCAACGGTGTACTGTACTAGTTCAATCTAATTAGTTCAATGGACCCTACCTTAACGGTTTTTTGGGGTAGGATCAACTATACATTGCGCTCGTATCGCCAGAATACATTGCAAATTGGCTTTCTGCAAACAAGATTTTCGCATGTAGGCTGCACGAATGCCTGGCTATCTTGATTTGTTTCCAGAACCCGTGCCTCTAACCGCTACAGAAGGTAAGCCATATGCTATTGCAGTTTCAGATGGGGCATTTTGGCGTGTCTGGTGTTTGTTCTGAACCCTTCCATTTTGTCCACAGGTCTTGACAATGGGCTCTGGCATGGGATATTCATAGGTGTCTGCGCATTTTTCGGCCTTGCCGACTTCATGTTTGTTACGGTTAGGACGGTTAGGAGCTGTCACAAGAGGTGATTAGGCAACTATAACCAGAAGAACTGCAATGACCCTAAACCCTAAACTCTAAAACCCTCAACCCTAAACCCTAAACCCTACCGGTATGGGCATTCAAGTGCCGAGGAGAGCTGCAAAAAAGACCCTGAAAATGAGTCCTATTCTCTTTGCTCTGCGCAACCCTAAACCCAAAACCCTACAAACCCAAAACCAAAACCCCTATAGACCCAAAAAGCAAAACCCCAAACCCTATGTAAACCCCAACACCTAAGCCCTACCGTTGCAGCTTGCTCTCCGTCCGATGGGCTTGGCCGTAGCCTGTGGCCAGGGTCTGCGCTTTGAGATCAGACTTCAGACTGATGCCACTGCGGAAAGTTTAGGGTTTAGGGTTTTAGGGTTTCGGGTTTAAAGTTTGGGGTTTAGGGTTTTAGGGTTTAGGGTTTAGGGTTCTAGGGTTTCGGGTTTAGGGTTTTATGTTTTCGGGTTTAGGGTTTAATGTTCAGGGTTTAGTGTCAAAGGTTTAGGGTTTAGGGTTTCATGTTCAGGATCTAGTGTCAAAGTTTTAGGGTTTAGGCTTTGTGGAGGATGCCATGTTTTGGGACCAAGCAAGTTGTGGCATAGAGCTGCGTTTCGGGTCGGTTTGTGATGTATATATACACATGTACATTCATACATACATGCATGAATACATACATACATACATACATACATACATACGTGTTTATATACATAGCTATAGTCTGATACAGTAGTTATGTGTGTGTGTATATATATATCTGTAAATTACGTGCGCATATGTGCACATGTACTTTATGTAAAATGCACTCTAGACAGCGGGTTTCGATTGGTAGACCTGCGCCCAGCGGCAAAAGACAACCTGGAGGTAGAGTTGAGTTTACGGCTTGTGGGTTGCGTAACTCGAGATCCCTAAACCCTAAACCCTTTAACTAACTCCCTAAACCGTAAACCCCTTAAGCCTAAACCCTAACCTAAACGCTGAACCCTGGGTAAATGCAGCATGATAGGACTCGCGGAGTCTCGGTTGGGGGGCCCATGATTCTTGCAGGTTCCCTGTATGGGTTTGTCTTATAGAATCGACCTCTTAGGGTTTCGGGTTTAGGGTCCCAGGGGTTAAGGGTTTAGGGTTTAGGGTTTAGGGGGTTTAGGGTTTAGGGTCCTAAGGGTCCGAGTATCTAATAGTCTTATACTCTCCCGAATATTAACCTTGCTATCTACTATCCGTAACCAAAGTGCCTAAGAAAGTGCCTAAGTATTGGGTCCTTTGGACCCTTAGGGATAGAATCGACCTCAACCTCCCGAAACCTACGTTTTTGGTAGGCTTCCTATAAGTTCCATGTTGTTAGGGTTTATTACAAGAGCCTACAAGAAAGGTAGGTTCTGGTGGCGCAAGGTAGATCTATGCGAACCTTAAGCCCGATCTGCCGGAAATCATCACCCGCAGCGGCATGTGGCCAAGCAAGATGTAAGCTTCCTGGAAGGAAATGCGCTGTGAGCAAGACGGGATTCTGAATGAGAGGGACCTTCCCAAAAAACTGTAGGGGCCTTATTACCCATAGTCCCCTAAGTAGTTCCTTTTTGGGATTACCTTAGAGGATTCCAAATATGAACCATTAAAAAGGAGCTACCTAGGGGCCTATGGGTAGGTCTGGAGAGGGTGGGGGGACGTTACGCAAGCATCCTGAGGGACCCAGAGAGCCCAATACCCCTTAATTAAGGAATATACCTTACCCTAACCCTCCAAGGACTCGTATTTTAAGGCTTTTGGGCCCAAAGACCCTATTATATAAGGTTTTTGGGCTATTTTGATGCTAAGGGTTAAATTATAGGGACCTGAATATTATGATTTAAGGTCTATTCCTCAAATTAAGGGGTATTGGGCTCTCTGGGGACTCTAAGGAGATCTACTGTTATGAACCCAGAGGGTCCAGATACATTACCATTAATCATAGAATCAATTAGGTCCCAAAAGACCATCCTTATTTTGTTTTTTTTTTGGGGTCTAATTCCGTAATAGTATATATGAACGCTAAACCCTAAACCTTTAAACCCTAAACCTTTAAACCCCAAACCCTGAACCCTGAACCCTAAACCTTTAGACCCCTCGTGGTAATTTTTCCGATGTATTTCGACTTGAGTCTTGGACCCGAAACTGTCGTCTATAAGGAACCTCGAAGGCCTTACCTGGAGCCTAGAGAAGGGTTTCGGGCTTTAGGGGTTTAGGGTTTTTAGGGTTTAGGGGTTCAGGGTTTAGGGTTTAGGACCCGACAGAACCTACCATTTTAGGGCTCCTTCTTATATGATTTCCTTATGTAAGTCCATGAAAATGTAGGATATTTAGGGCCGGAGTAATTCCTGAGTGTTAAGCTGAGAGCTCAAATCCTCAGAAGCTTTGACCCGTCACAGTGGTAAGGCTTAAACCCTAAACCCCTAAACCCTATACACCCTAAAGCCCTACACCCTATACACCCTAAACCCCTAAACCCCATACACCCTAAAGCCCTAAACCCCTAAACCCCATACACCCTAAACCCCTAAACCCTCGAAGATTGAAACTCTTCAGCCCCAAGGCTTGCCCTACACCGTAAACCCCTGAACCCCTAAGCCATAAACCTCTAAACCCCTAAATCCTAAACCCTAGACCCCTAAGCCCCTAAACCTTAAACCTGGAATCTGAGAAAGGGCCTTTCATCTGAAAGACTCCCGCGTCCTAGGCAAGGCCTAGCTGGACATGTCACAGGATCGACGCATGATTCAGGGTTATAGAAGATTGGAGTTTAGGGGTTTAGGGGGAAGGGTTTACGGATTCAATGGGTCTCCACATAGCCCAGAGTAGGTATTGTGTATAGGACTTTAGACCCCATAGCAGATATCACTCGATTGCTTGGAGCATTACGGGTTTATGGTTTAAGAAGTTTGGGGTTTAGGGTTTCAGGGACGTATGATTACGTTCGGTTCAGAGCTTGGGAGCATGTGACCTTAAACTACGATAGGCTACTTTTTGCTGGTGGTTTGAATGTCACCCTGGAGAGAAGCTGCTGTGTCCATACAAAGAAGCCGCAAGCCCTAAACCCTAGACTTTCAGAAGGGCATTTTTGAGCTGGATACTTGAACTACTGTTGATGATATAAATCCTGCACTACCCTAAGCACCCTAAACTATGGGAATTATGCTATATGCCTTACTATGGGTAATGCAGGGTTTATATATGTCATCAACCGTAGATCCTCTTGCGGCCTCTTGGGTTTTCCCGTAACACCGAAAAACCTGCCTCCTGCTCCAAGTATACAAACAGCACCTGGCTTGGCGACTGCAGTTTACCCATAGGCCCCTAAGTAGTTCCTTTTTGGGAGTACCTTATAGGACTCTAAATATGAACCGGGGCCTATGGGTGAATAAATGACGCCTATTTTGTCCTACTTGGAGCGCCCCCGTGTGACTATAATTAACCCAATAAATTTTCCTAAACCCTAAATCACCCTAAATCCTAAACCCGACACCCTCAACCCTGAAGCCCCGAACCCAGAAACCCCTTCGGGCGGCTCCAGCTTCTTTCGTTTAGTGGTTCTAACCACCAGGGTCCGATGGACGTAATTATCCTATGCCCTAAGCGTCCATGTGCCCAAATAGTACATAAATTGGCCCTAAAGGTACCTACTACCTACAGCTAAGGCCAAAGTCTATATACTATTTGGGTACATGGACCGTTACGGATACTCTCCAAAATAGAAACCTGCATAATAACTACTATCCTAAACCCGAGTGCCTAATTATTGGGGCCCTTTGGACCCTTAGGGAACAGTCTATTTGGGGTTGGGTCCAGGGCTTTTAGGGTTCAGGGATTCGGGTGTGGCTACCCGCGCCTCCAAAACCTCTTGTGTTCATACTGAAGAATGAAAGAAAGATACCCTGAACCCGAAACCGTAAACCCTAAACCCCTAAACCCTGGACCTAAACCCCTAAAGCCCTAAACCCCTAAACCCTAAACCCTAAACCCCCTAAACCCTAACTTTGGAGCTGGCCACCAGACATGTCACGCCCCACAGAGAGCCTTGGAGGCCGAGGGAAGATTTGGACCGCCTCTGGGTAGCTTCCGAACTTAAGGGACTAAACGAGAGGCCCTTAAAGGGACCCTTGGGGTTTAGGGTTTAGAGTTTATAGGGTTTAGGGTTTAGGATGTTGGGGTTATATAGGGACTTTATGAGACTATATAAGGGGTATATAAAGGTTAGATTAGGGTATTAGGATTAGGGGTCCCTTCTAGGGGTCCTTCCTATTGTCCCTTAACGAACGATTTCTAAACCCGGCTGTGAGGCAGAGAGTAGGGCAAGCATGGGGATCCGCAAGTTGATGCTGGAAATCTCTGAAGAACGTTCTTTGCTAGAGTCGGTAAGGCCTTTAGGTGTTATGCTTGAGGGTCTAGGGCGGGTCTAGGGCCAACTCAATTTGAGATTCCACAAAAGTGCCTAGTCTTAGACTCACAACTGCTAATTTCCGTCAGGCAGGCTTGTACTTCTATACTCTATTTCAGTAAGCACAGCACTGTGTCGCGTTTGTATTGGGAATGTGTGTGTCTAAATCCGTCTTGGATCTGATCCCCTGTCCCTGAGTGCTGGCAAATTGCTGCCGCCCGTTCACATTCATAAACCTGGTGCTGTTGTCCGTGCAGGGTTCAAGGTCTGTAGTGGGTCCTAAACCCTAAATCCTAAACCCTAAACCCTTCAACCTTAACTCTGGAAGGAAAGGCGATAGTGCTTGGCTTCATGCCCATTTACAGTGCAACCTACTACTGGCCGGCCTTCCAGTTCGGAACAAGCCTGAACCTGAAACACTGAACCCTAGGCCCTAAACCCCTAAACCCTATAAACCCTATAGGCCCTATGAGCGCGAGGCCGCAGCCCTACATGTGCCCAGTTGTAAATTCGGCGCTTACCTGTGACACCAAGCCCTACAAATTCGTAAGCTATGAACCCCCTATTAGAGGGTTTCATGTGACCCAAAACCTTACAAAATAGTAGGTGGTGATCCTTGGATTAGAGGGTAGAGCTCATAAAAGCGCTAGGTTTTGGGAACCCTAAACCCTACTGTAACCCCTAAACCCTAAGCCCAAAGAAGTGTTCACTGTGCTCTTGGGTGGACTCATGGGTACCCTAAGGATTTAGGGTCTATATAGGTCTAGGAGGTATAAGGATTTAGGGCTTAGGGTTTAGAAGGTATAGGGGTTTAGGGTTGAGAAGGTAGAAGGTAGAAGGGTTTATAAGGGTTTAGGGTTTAGGGTGTAGAAGGTATATTGGTTTAGGGTTTAGGGTTAAGGGTCCATGTACCCAATTAGTCTATCTATCTATCTATCTATCTATCTATCTATCTATATATATTTATTGGCCCTAGAGTACCTATATAGGGAATACATTGCGGCCAAAGTATATCCGATGTGGGCAGATGGACCCTTAGGGTAGGGCTTAGGGCTTACAGGGCTTATGGGGTTTGGGCTCAGGGCGTGTAGAGCTTTGGGTTTGGGGTTTAGAGAGCTTTATTATAGGGTTCAGGGTTTAGGGCGTATAGGGTTTAGGGGTTAAGCGGCAACCCTATATATAAATCTCTATAGGGTGCTTGCCTCTACTTGCCTCGTTCAAGAATTTGACATCCGGGGCTTTCAGCAGCGAGGCAGTTGGTGGTTGCTCTGATTTGCAAAAGAGCCCAGCCTTGAACCCTAATTAAGCTGCGAACCATCATCCCTAAACCATAACCCTAAGGGTCCATGCACCCAAATAGTATATACATTGGCCCTAAAGTACCTATATAGGGACTACATTAAGGCCAATGTATATACTATTTGGGTACATGGACCCTTAGGGTAATTACTGAATCGGCTGCGTTGGAAGGTCATGACTTTGGACAATGACCCAACCCTACGTCCTCACAAAACATGCCTTGGGAAATGTTGAAACCCGAAACCCCAAACCCTAAACCCCAAACCCCTAAACCCCAACCCCCTAAACCCCTAAACCCCTAACCCCAAAACCCTAAACCTCTAAACCCCTAAACCCTAAACTCCTAAACCCTGGACCCTAAACCCCTAAAGCCCTAAACCCCTAAACCCTAGACCCCTAAACTCTAAACCCTAAACCCTAAACCCTAAACCCCTAAAGCCCTAAACCCCTAAACCCCTAATCGCTAAACCCCTAAACCCTAAAACCTAAAACCCTAAAACCCTGAAAACCCTAAAGCCCTAAACGGTAAACCCTAAACCCACGTTAAGGCCCGTGGAAACCTCAGACTCGGAAGTAGCGACTTCCACGGCTGCCTGGGCCTTCCCCTAAACCCTATAGCATAGTTCAGTACAGTATAGCATAGTATAGTAGAGTAGAGTATAGTATAGTATAGGAAAAAAAAGGGATCCTGCTGGGGAGGGTCATGCCTCTTAGTAAGTACCTTGACCCCAAAGAACCCACCTTTTTTAGGGTTCCTTCTTATGATTTCCGTATATAAGTCCTCAGAATTGTAGGTTCTTTGGGGTGTTGGTAAGCCCTCAACCCTACCTGGACCCCAAAAGTATGTAGAATAATAGCCCTTTAGAGGTGTTGGGGCCATTATTCTACCTACTTCTTGGGGGGTTTAGGTAAGCCCTGAAGGCGTTTATTCTGCTTAACCCTAAACCCCTAAACCCTAAACCCCTATAATCCTAAACCCCTAAACCCTAAACCCCTAAACCCCTAAGCCCTAAACCCCTAAACCCTAAACCCTGTTCCGGCGCTCACCGCTGAGGACGGTCAGCTGGCCGGGGTGCAGCGAATAGAGAGAACTGAGGCCTGGGTGAGCTCTCGGTTCCGGGGGTTCTAGAGGGTTTAGGGTTTAGGGTTAATTTAGGGTTTAGGTTCTGGGAGGTCTAGAGGGTTTAGGGTTTAGGGTTAATTACGGGCGGGTTTAGGTTCTGGGGGTTCTAGAGGGTTTAGGGTTTAGGGTTAATTAAGGGTTTAGGTTCTGGGGGTTCTAGAGGGTTTAGGGTTGAGGGTTAATTAAGGGTTTAGGTTGTGGGGGTTCTAGAGGGTTTAGGGTTTACGGTTAATTAAGGGTTTAGGTTCTGGGGGTTCTAGAGGGTTTAGGGTTGAGGGTTAATTAAGGGTTTAGGCTGTGGGGGTTCTAGAAGGTTTAGGGTTTAGGGTTAATTAAGGGTTTAGGTTCTGGGGGTTCTAGAGGCTTTAGGGTTTAGGGTTAATTAAGGGTTTAGGTTCTGGGGGTTCTAGAGGCTTTAGGGTTGAGGGTTAATTAAGGGTTTAGGTCCTGGGGGGTTCTAGAGGGTTTAGGGTTTAGGGTTAATTTAGGGTTTAGGTTCTGGGGGTTCTAGAGGGTTTAGAGGGCTTTTTTGGAGTGTTTAGGGCTAGGGCTCTTTTTAAATGTTGGCTTTAGGGCCACTTTAGGTTCGTTGTTTTAGGGTTCAAGGCTTTTCTGGCTCAGGGGTTTTTAGGGGCCTCCGGCTTTAGGGTGGATCGGGCTTATAGGGTCGAGGCACTTCAGGGCAGGACCAGGGCTCTGCTTCAGGGCTCCGGATGTATAGGGACGCAAGGATGACGCGCGTAGGTGTAGACTACGGCTGATGATATAAATTCCTGCATTATACCTATAATAAGGATTGTTTTACCGCAATTCTCGTGGTTTAGGGTACTCAAGGTAATGCGGGATTTATATCATCAACAGTTTTGGCACAGGATTTCAGTCCACGACTCCGTTTGTCACAGCTAGTGGGTGGTTGTTGACACGGGAATCCTGCTATTTCCAGCAATGCTACGACGAAGGGAGCGCAACAGCACAAAGTACATAGGTAATTGAATTGCCCATAAGTCATTCAAGGTCACTTTCAACTTCACGACTATCCCCATACAACTCACAAAGCTCTTCCCACTAATTATTGTACCTCAAAGGCCTAAACTCTGATCAGGCTAAGCTGAAACCTTCACCTCGACCCCAAACTCGGGAATTCCGGAGCCATCGGCTGCTTGCGGATTTCCCGGTGCAGCTGATAAAATCAGCTCCAAAATGAAGCTTTTTCTCCGATCAATCAGGAGCGTGGCATCGCCTTGCAGCAGCTGAAGAGCAGAGCAGGTTTTTTTTTTTCAAAATTCCAGTCCGGAGTTCGGCTTTTGGACGTCACGTCGCGAACCCAAAATGGCAATCCAGGGTTACGATTTCAGGCGCTGCTGGCCTTCGTCCAAGCCACCGCCTCCGAGGCCTTCATGCAGCCTAATTTTTGGGGGTTATAGGGTTTAAATTAACCAAATGCAGTCGTAAGTTCCTGAGCGGCAGGCGACTGTTTGGAACTGTGTTTGCTGAGTTGGGGAAAGTGGGCCGAGGAAGCTGCGTAGCCTGGCCTCGTTGATGTCCATGTTGACTAGCATCTAAACCCCCAAAAGTAAAATAATGGCCGAAAACCTCTAAAAGGCCATTAGTCTACATACTTTTGGGGTCCAGGCAGCAGCAAGAGACGAGGAGAAGTCACGCCCCCGCCTCTCTTGTTAGAGACTTCCAACCGGTGGCTTGAGGAGCTGCTTCCATGGAGGGGCAAGGATGGTGCTTGGATCCATCCGACAAGGATGCCGCATGGATCAGAAATACGGATGATCTGCAGTTCGGAGTCAGCAGGTTTCGGGGATTTGGGATTTGGAGTTTAGGAGTCCAGGCTGGAAGGATGCAGGGTGCGAGTTCGAAGCGGGGCAGGGCTTTCCACAAGATCCGGGGCAAGCAGACACCAAAAACAGCAGCAGGCTCTGTTCCGAAATGGCCAGAGACTCACCAACTTGAGTTCAAGCCTCAGACCCCCCGTCCAAGCGCTCAGTCCCAACCCCCCCCGCCCCCCAATCCTAATCCGGAAACTCTTCAGCCCGGGCCCTGAACCCGAGGAACCTCTACGACTGCACGGCGTGGATTATCAAGCCGGCGACGAGACCGGATCAATGCAGTCCCTCGCAGGCTTCAGTTGTTATATGCAGGACCTATAGGAGTGGTATAGCACACACAGCTGGGATGCACTGGCTCAGCACGAGCGGAGCTGTGTAGGAGTGGTTTTGGCATGGTAGAACCCTCATGCTGCCTTGCGGGAGTGATCAGGAAGATGTATGACCGTTCCTGCCGACTCCTTCTACGCCTGAGGATGCGCATGAGATCTGACCACCGGAATCTTTGCAGTGTCCTTGCAATGTGGGCTCTATAAAGAGTTCAGGTCGTAGAACCTAACCCTCTGCGCCCTCGACAAAAACCCAGAGAGCTCAATGCCCTATAATTAAGGAATATATACCTCAAATTATAAGGGGCTTCATATTATGATTTAAGCTATCTTCCTTGAATTAACGGGGCATTGGGCTCACTGGGAACTGGGAGCTCTCAACCTTCGTTTCGAGTGCCTCCAAGGTTATGTGGAGCTCGTGACGGAAGATCCCTTGAGCTGGCATCTCAGACTCGAGCGAAGATGGGTTAGGGTTTAGGGTTCAGGGTTCAGGGTTTAGGGTTTAGGGTTCAGGGTTTAGGGTTTTGGGTTTAGGGTTTAGGCTGGGCTCAGCATCTTCCCCACCGACAGCATGTGTATAGCCATGTTACAGCAGTGTACTATCCAATAATAGCAACCATGAAGAGAGTAATGATGATTCTTATAGATTCCTGCATCGTACACTGAATGGCAGCCCGTTTACTTCTACTGAGAAGCTAGCACTTCACAAGCCTCATGGAAGTAGCTGCAACTTGCAGAAGCAACAACTTGCGTTTCAGCAAGGAGCTGAAGAGGAACAGCAAGAAAGCACAAGCAGGTGGCGGACGACCAAGAAAGCCTACATCCGCAACCCCAGCTTCCAACCACATCTGCTAAGGCCAGAGGCCGAAATGGTTCGTCTCTCATGCTTGGTCGGAGCCGGTGCGAGCCCTTGTCGGGCCTTTGGAAGTTTGGTTCTCGAGTGGCCGGTGTTTAAGAAGAAAGGATTTATGATAATTGGTGGTAGCACCAGGCCAAGGTGGAAGGGCGGTAAGTTTGCACCTTCACCACAACCCCAGTGCTGACAAGGCATGTTGGCCTAGCTCGATTTGGAGCATGATTGTCCGTGCAAAGAAAGGTTTGGCTGTTTGCAGGAGGGATGGCAAAGTGACATACACTATGCATATACGGACGTGCAAACAAATATGTAATAGCTGTGCATCGATGCGTACATGTATGTGTTTTTGACATACACGCATGTATGTATGTATGTGTGTGTGTGTGTGTGCGTGTGCGTGTGCGTGTGCGTGTGCGATGTGGGTGTGTGTGTGTGCGTGTGTGTAGCCAGACGGTTTCCACCACAACTGCTAAGAGTGTGATGTTTACAGTATCGAAAGCCAAAGCTGGCTTTGTCGACGGTAGGTTGCCAGCTTCGCCCAATGCCTGGAGCAGCATAGCCGGCTGCGGGACCTTGAGGACAAGGCACGACGGAGCCAGAGACGTGGATTCCTTGGTGGAGTTTCAGGAATGCCCTCAAAAAGACGAAGCGGAGCACACACAACACCCCACACCCTGCAGCATTGTAGTTGGAAGCTATTGTAATTCGCCTACTCAGCACATATCTCAGCATATGCAGGATAGCAAGCATGTTTCAGTTGAACGGGCGACTGCACCTTCAGGCCCGAGTTGTCTTCACCGCATCCCTTAGGGACGCCACGCAATCATGTCGGGCATGAACACTGTGAATCAGAGTACCTTCGAGCAGTCGGATGTCGCAATGCACGAGGGCGGAGGCATGACTGCCGATTCAGGGGAGCCGGTACGGCTGCTCTATACAAACCTGCAGGATCCTTCTGGACTCGCAGACCTCCTCCTGGATGAGAGGGTGGACATTCGCCTGGTGCGGGGAACTTGCCTGAAAGCGCTTGACCGGAAGAAGCAAACTTTCATCCGTCGCCAGGAGTTGGAAAACAATCCCAGCTACCCGGACGCCTTCGTCACGCGCGAAGAGTTACAGAAGTGGAAGCAAGACAGAAAATATCGCGACAAGGTTCGGATCATTGGCGTCTCTCACGTGTGGGAAACCAGAGAACATCCTGACCCTAGGGGTCATCAACTGGCGCTGATCGCCGGGGCCCAGCGTTGGCACGACCGCTATCCTTGGTATTTCTTGGACTACATGTCGGTATATCAGTTCTACCGCACAAGCATCCATCAGAACAGAAGTTTTCAATACACGATGATGCACATGCACTTCTTTTACACACATGAGTACACATGGACCTACCGTATTGAAGACCTGACCCCATTTGAGGAAGCTGATCGACAGAGGCAAGTTCAAGTATTCTTCACCGAGACAGGGATTCCCGAAGACGGAAAGGTAGAAGTACGGCCTTTTGCAGATCTCAAGGAGAACTGCACACCCTACTCTCGGCGGGGTTGGTGTGAGGCTGAGAGCCAGTGGTCGAGCATGCGGAGCAAGTCTCAACAAACAGTCGCGCTCTCTTTCGTAAGTCCGGAGACCTGGACCAGGGCTCCCATGTCACCAGCTGTCTTTCGAGCAAAAGTGTCGAATAGCGAGCTTCTGTTTACGCACCAGGACAGTGCTGAGGCCGTCAAGGAGCTGCAGGAACGTGTGTTCATGGAGAAGGCGGTGGAGACTGTGAGGCTGCAGATGTCCGTCTTGCCCTTTCGCGAATTTCCAATCCTCGCTGGCGCGCTGCCGCTTTACAAGAAGCTGAAGGTCTTGCGGATAAGCAACAGCCAGGTTGACTGTCAGGGTGCAGAGGCCTTATCCACCGTGTTGACAATGTCAGAGCTTCATTTCAACAAGATTCGCATCACCGCGGACGCAGTATGTAAGCTAGCTTTGGGCTTGAAGGGCAACAGTGCCGTGTTGAAGGTGGCACTCACTGAATGCCTGGTGGATGAGGAAGGTGCAGCGGGTCTGGCAGATGCGCTCGCGTGCAAGGACACCAGTCTGACATCACTAGATCTCGCAACGTCGTTGGGTGCACAGGGGCCAAGCACCTCTCGGATGCCTTGATCCGCAACAAACGCTTGCGAATACTGGACCTCAGCTCCAACTCCATTGCAGATGAAGGGGCAGCCAAGTTTGCTTCCCTCTTTGAGCCGATGGTCTTGCAATGGCTGAGTCTCAATCACAACTGCTTCGGCTCAAAGGCGATGGCCATCTTGCAGACTGGGCGGAACAAGAGCTTGAGGAGACATGGCGAGGTAGGGGTTTCCAAGAATCATGCATGTGTGCTTCTATACCCCCCAAGCAATCCGGGTCACAGTATCATGAATATGAAGGACACCGATTTCCCCTAATTCTCGACCAGGTCAAGCTCCGGGTCCAATGCGAAGGCGGCCCCTCCCTGCGGATTTTGGAAGAGTATGTCGCTGTGGCGTTCTTTCTTGATAATTTCCTGTTTGCGGTATGCCATTTAGCCTTACCTATACTTGCCTTGATTGAATATGACTCTTCGTCGGCTGGAGACTACGAGCTTCTACAGCTTTGGCTTACTGTCCCGAGCATGCTGCTTGTGGCTGTCCCGCCTGTTGTCCTTATGCTTATCATAGTCATCATTATCTTGGAGGTCTTCTGCGGCCACAAATTCAAATGCACGGGTAGGTGGCGGCCATTCCTAGAATCAATCTGGCCAATGATCTGCATGTGCTACTCTGTAGTTTGGCTGCCTGCCGTGCAAGTGATCACCTTCCTGGAGCGTCCGCCGAGCGACCAGCAGGGGTCTGTTGACAGCCCTCTTGGTGGTCCAGGCAGTGTTCGTTCTGTTTCACCCCACTTTTCGTGCCATATTTCGGGTGGTCCTACGCAAATCTCTGAAGCTCTGATATCCGCAAAGAGCCTTCCGCTGGACTTGGCATGTAGAGTTCCGGGGTTCAGCTTGGACTGGCTGACTAACTAGAATCATCATCACCAGCATCATCATTTGCAGTAGCACCCTAAACCTTAAAGCCCGAAACCTCTAAGCTTAAACCCCTAAACCGTACTTAGATGGGCTGTGGTTTCGATTACTTCGAATTTCTGGCTTGATCGGATATCGAATTTTGTGGCGAGAGGATCGCTGCAGATCTGAAGTCTGCGCGGAAACGCACGGACTTTTGCCGTTTGTGCAGTGCTGGATTGTGCCAATAGAAAGACAGCTCGGCAGCAGTTGAACGTGTTTTTGCAACACTATAGTCACTGTACCTTGGGTACTCGATCTTGGTTTGCGGTGCCAACATGGAAGTTTGATGTTCTTCAAGTTTTCATGTCTGATGCATGCATGACGCGAGGATGCCTGGTGGGTGTGTGCCTACGCGGCCCGGCTTTGTGTGTAACATGATCCGGCCCAAGGACACCAAGCCCCGAAGCCTCCTTACCTCCGGGAGTTCGGAAGTCAAGGGCTCCAGGCCCAAGAGATATACAGCCAAGATGTGCCCAAGAGAGTCCGAAGATAAGTCAAGCCAAGCTTTCGAGTTTATTCTTCTACATTATGGCCAATCTGGGTGCCTGCCATTCTTACAACTCGAAGCTTATGGGAGCCCAGAGTTTGCGGCATTGACGGTCTGGAATACTAATGGTGGTTTGGGCTAAGAGCAGCGTGTAAAGGTCATTGAAGTGGTCCAGTCCGGGCGTCCTTAATTATGCGGAAGAGGCAGATTGCAAACCATTTAGCTACAACATTTGCACGATACTAAACCTGACACCCTAAACCCTCAAATCCCTGCAGTTTCAACTATACTACTATATACCCAAGCCCTATGAGCCCTAAGCCAAGGCAAACAACCAGCACGAACTCGGCACTGATCTCACCCACGACCCGTTGCACAGCAGCTTCTTTCGGGCCATGTGCCTTTGTGAGGCCGGTACTGCCACAGATATTTGTCGACGGTGTGAAGATGCATCTGCAACGCTTCAGTCAGATTTAAGATCAGGCTTCAGGGTCAGGACCGGGAGTGACTTTTTTTGTAAGAGACAGGGCAGATGTCGTATTGAGGCAAAATGCTGAACACCTGAATCCGAGCACGCCCGATTATCCGATTGCATGCTGGAAGCAATTTTGTGTTGCAGGAGTCTGCCCAGTCTCCTCCAGAATGTTGTTTATGTATTGGAGCGTAACCAAGTCGCGCCCATGTCTCGGAATTCTTGGCCTGCTAGGGCGTGCTGCTAGTCTTGGATCAGGACGCCACGTGCTTCCGTCGCATTAGATGGAAAGCTGCCCTCCTAGATTTTGCAAGCCTGTATCTCACCTGTCAGATTTGACTCCTCAATCAGTATGCACGAGATGCTTCCGTTTTTGCAGCTACTCAGAAACATGTCGTGCTAGACCAGTGGCATGTAATTCACGTGGTTCGATACATGTGCATCGGTGTAGATGTCACGTATTTATCCAGAATGAAACGACAAAAGTCCGAAATTGCGAACGCCTTGCGATTTACACTCAAAGGCCCTTTCGGCGCATCTGGTGCTGCTTTGAGCAATCTGTCGCGATCACCGCCACCCGCGAGAACCGGCTACTACTGGATATCAGCCTCTCGCACCTACAACAAACGTCGGCTGGGAGTTTGTCTTCGTCCGTTTTCGAAGCTTTGGCCTTATCGGATGTAGACTAAAAGTCTGTATCGGAGCTGGAGCACTTCTCTCCTGACTGGCACCAGATTTGAACAAGAGTCGTCAAAAGGATAGCAACTTGTGTCGAGCTTTTACCGTTAAATCTGAAGAAGCATCTAAGCTTCTAAACCCTAAACCTATATATGGCTGTAGCCGAGGCCACTGTCCAGAGTCCGCTGCTCAAGCGGAGGTGATCACAGATGGGGTGTTTGGGCTGCAGTCGTTCGGCGCTACATGCCTACCAACGGCCAGCTCCGGATTGTATACCCTCAACCCTAAAACCCTACAGCCCCTAAGCTGCAGACGTCTGGGTTTTCTATTGGTGCCCTTTTGCCTTTTGGTTTTCAAACGTTCTAGTTCCCGAGTGAAGCTGAACGACCGGAAAACGGGCAGACACCGGGGAGCCTAGACATTTATTGGTTAGTAATGCAGTTAGTAACTTCTCAACCCTAAACCGTTGGAGATCTCTCATGCCAGCGCCGTTCACCGGTCCCCAAGGACACAAAAGGTACATGGTCCGACAGGCAGACAAAGATAAAGTATCTTATTATGATAGACTGTCGACAGTATCATGTGATACTGGAACAAATTTGCTGCAGCTATAGAATACAGTAGTGTGTCATATTGGGTTAGATATGACACATCCAGTTGATCTAGCTTGCCAACAAGCAAAGCTATCAGCCTGAAGTTAGAAGTTGTGACGAAGAGGGCTATTGTTGCATGCAGCTCCTGTGGCTCATGATGTGTTCTACTTTACCCAGTGTGCTGTTTCGCACGGACGCCACATGTGGAACTGAGCTTCAGCAGGTTCCGTTGGGGCGGACGACCTGCCCACAATTGCCCGCAGTTCTGCCTGACACGACCCCGAAGACCAGGTGACAGTCACCGATTTGCGCGAGAAGAAGCGAACGATCTACCGCAACATTGACGGCTCCCCGGCTGGATCTGCGAAATGCGAAAATCCCTAACTTCAGGAATGTACCAGCATCCTTGGATAATCCGAAATCCATTCTCAAGGCCTGCACCCTTCCAGTTGAAGACTTGATGTCTTAACCAGGCTACCCACAATGCACACACACGCACACACACACATATATATATATATGTATATATATATATGTATACACATATTAATATGTATACACATACACGCGCCCTATACATACATATTGCCTGTTATGTGTTTGACAGCTGTCTGTCTTAGTTATGTAAAAAACTAGTTGCTTTCCTCTGTGTATATGTGCACATGTGTCTGTGTGTGTATGTATTATATACACGTTGTTGCATGTATCTGCATGTACATATGACACGTATATATATATAATGTATACCCTTGTCGTTCCAACCTTTTTTGCCATAACATCCCCTCATGAACTCCCTTCTAACTGTCAAGCCCATAGCATGTTTTTGTGTATCAGCTTCTCCGCTCTGTCCAAGTTCTATCCACCCTTTCAGTATGAACCCCGCAAGACCCTCTGCCTGCTGACGCCTATGCAAACTCCACATGCAGAAGGCGTTGGGCGTCAAACTTTCAAACATTCTGTAGGGATCGCACGAGTCAAAGTGGCGTTTTGGGGCACATTATGCCCCAGTTACACATCAACTATCAGGGATATGGTTACTGCTTGTCCAGACTGGAAGATTACCAGGAGCTGCTGTTGATGGCTAGGGCTCAGTATTTTGAGTACGGGTTTTGAGCTTTTGTTAGAGATACTGGCTTGAATTTCAGCTTGGCTGTTCTGGCTGCGATAGATGCACTCATTGGAATGGTTGTTGGCTGGCAAGAACCTGAGGCTACGAGGACAGCGTCAAAGCGCATCGTGAGGCGGCTTTCCCTATTTCGCTGCAGCTTGCCTGCCGAAAGTGCAGGCCGCATCCCCTGAACACAGCCTGGAATGTCCTGGACCCCGCGCGCGTTCGCTCAAAGCCTCGCGAACTAGCCCGAGTTGCTTTCAGAGATTTGTTGCTAATCTCGACAGCCACCGCCCATTTCTCAGGAAGCTGAACAGATGTAATGAAGCACGAGTGGGGGGGCCAAGTCAGGGTACCAAAACTCTTGAAGGCCCATGCGACGCACGAGGTGTAACCTTCAGTCCGCTAACCCTATGGGCCGCTAGGCCCTGAACTGAATCTGAACCCCTAAGTTCAACAACGGGTCGTCATTCAGGATCCTCCAAGCACTGACCGTCATCAGCGTGAAGAACGCCTCTGCTTCGCAGCCCATTGACAAGGCGAGAGCAGAAGTTTACAGCGATAGGATGTGATGATGTCATGCGATTCCTTCATGTCCTGTGACTGGATGCAATCGTAGTCTCTCGAAGTAGTGTGTCGCCAGTAGTGATAGCTGATAGCAGCCTTTTTTGTAGTAGGAGGAGCAGGAGCAGGATCAGCAGCAGGCGCAGGGTCAGGAGCAGGAGCAGCAGTGGAAGTTACGGAAGCAGCAGCAGCAACAGCAGCAGCAGCAGCAGCAGCGATGCCAGGCTCACTTAAGCGACAAATTGGAACATCTGACTATCAATGCACATGATAGCATGTTTAGAATATCACACACAGCGTTCAAGATGAGCAAACCGGAAGCAACGGCCTTACCGAGACTCTTGTCTAACAAAGCCGTGTTTACCGGAGCACTGGGTGACTTCTCTCCTGCCAGGTGAGAATCCTGAACACCATCTGCAAGAAGACCTCCCTGGATAGCGATCCCCCAGACAGTTCGCCTCACTACGACGAAGTCGATTCAGGTCGGAGCTCTCTTGACTGGACCACGGCTTTTCTGCCATGAATCATCACCGTATGCATATGTAAAAACATATTCAATTCAACACTGTCCCTCTCTCCCTCGCCCGCTCTCTCATGCACGTATGCATGCATGCATGGATGTATGTACGTATGTATGTATCTATTAATGTATGTGTGTCGGTGTGTTTATGCTTATTGAAACAAACATACCAATACGGTCAAATCAACACAACCCCGCCCCCCTAAATAAAGACCCAAAACCCAAAACTTAAAATCCAATACAAACCCCAAACTCTAGACCCCGCTAAACCACAATCCGCGAGGCAACACCACCAAAACCAATCCCCAACAGCCCTACACTCTAAACCTTCCTAAACCCTGAAGCCTAACCCTAACCTAAAACCCGTTAGACCCCAAAAGCCCAAAATTTAAAACCACCAAACAGGGTCTGCAGGACTGCGTGCCATCTTCGCTCTCTCAGCCCTGCCGATCTGTGCCAAGCGCGGCCTACGTGAGGCCAAAGGGGGGTGTCCCTGAAACTTTGAGGTTGTATGTAGGAGTTTGGGGTTTATGGTGAATTTTGGGGTGTGTCTCAGTGTCTGGGTACGTTATTTCTGGTGTCAGTACGTTAAGGACATTACGACGGATTTCAGGGTTTTTGGGCCCCAAGGGGTTTGGGTCCAGGCTTCGAAAGTTTCCCGGTCGGGGTAAGGGCATGATCAGGCGTTGAGGTTGGTAAGTAAGGTCTGTCTCATAATACAAAGGCCTGATCAAGGACGCATACGACTCAGGCTACTCTTTGGGGTTGAAGCTGTCGTTGCTGTGTAGCATAACCTAAAATCCCCATGTTCATCATTAAGGCCCAAGTGCCATGTGTTTCGGACTGCAGGGCTTATTGCTGGTGGGATGGTTTGCCTTCGGGATTCCTCGGGTTTCGGGTTTTTTTTTTGAGGGCTTGGAGAGGCATAGGCTGCATTGGGGCCCTGACCGAGGAGCTTGCTTAGAGGGCTTCAAAGGGGTTGAGCAAGTTCTGTTGGTTTCCGGAAGAGTACACGGTGCTGTTGGGTTGCAGTGTTCGGCTGTGACACGCACGAAGGTTTCTTCGTGGGCTTGTCAAGCAGATTTTTGTTGTTTTTTTTTGTTTGATGTTTTAGCTGTTTCGCCTGTTGCAGGAGCTCGGGTCCATTGCTGAAGTCCTGCGCAAGGCGAGATTGCCCGGACCAAGTTGTTCTCTGGACCTTATCGGGGATTGCTGTTAGGGTTTATGGCTTAGGGTTTAGGGGTTTATAAGGGTTAGGTAAGAATTAGGCAGTTCTTTACAGTCGGTTCCCTGTGAATGTGAGAATTATAGTCGGTTTGGTTCAGGAGACCCTAAACCCTAAACCCTAAACCGAAGGTCATCGGGGTTCCAGTAAGTTGGACCTGCCAGGACACGCGAGAGCGGGAGGCTCTGAATCTGAAACTTGGCCGTCCTGAGGCTACCATGGTAGCTCTCTGCTTTGGGGTGATATGGTTGATGATATAAATCCTGCACTACCCATGAACAAGGAGTATACCATAATTCCCATAGTCTAGGGTCCTTAAGGTAATGCAGGATTGATATCATCAACAGTATGTGGGTTTGATTTCACATCTTCAGCGCCCCACGGGCTTTACAGAGGAACGGTTCCCAATTCCACGTCTTCCATGTAGTTGCGTGTTTGTGCGAGTGTCAACGTAAAGGGCACAGGGACTAAGCACAGAAATAGATGCCGCAGGCAGAACTCTCGCAGTGATTATAGTACCAGCCAAATTTGCATGACGTGGGTTTCGGTAGCTTGTGAAGCCGGCTGGGGAACAACTGCCAGGCCAGGAGTTGAGTCAGGTTTGCTGCAACCTTCGGTCTTTTTGGTTACAACGGCCTTTTCTACAGCTTGAAGATTCCGCGCCTGTGTTAGCTTTGAAAGTCTCAGGTGCACAAGCCACGCCCATCAACCCCCCCAAAAACACCCTACACACTACGAGCAATGCCTTCGGAGAACGAACACAAGACACCTCAAAACAACACACGAGAACCGAAGGCAACACGACACCAAAAACCAAAACGAAAGGCTCTCAGGAACCTCAAGCTTTGGGGTTTCGGGTTACCGAAGAGTCTCAACAAAAGCCTCCAGCTTCAGGGATCATTTAGGGGTTAGAAAGGAAACTTCCCAGGAACCTCACTGACATGGCCGAGCTCCGGGATGAGCTGCTAGGCAGCCTGGCGCCAACCTTCCCTCCGAAGCTCCAGGAGCCTCTTCCGGGGGCTTACGGCCATGGAGGGAGAGAAAAGCAAATATGGATATAGGTGTGTGGAGAAGATTATAAGGTTAGTTATTCTGTATCCGTATGTATATATTATATGTATATACAAACATACACATACATACATATATATATATATAAGTACACATACATGTGCATTCACATGGGTTCAGTTTGAGCTTCTAGCGGTCTGGGTTTGGGGTCAGGGGGGCTAAAGAGTATAGGGCTTCCTCTGGACGTCCTACACACATCCACGCATCTGGTCCAATGCACCTGTCGATTCTAAAACTCTGTCGTGGGACTTGGAAGGTTCTGGTATAGCTTTGGTGGCCTTTGTAGGGTTGCGGCATGGATTTATGGGCACCTCCTTTCTGTCGTCCATACAGTCACAGACTTTCAACATTCGGCGATCACTTCAACCCTTCAAGCGCATCTCTGCAGCATTCCTCGAAGTTACCATCACAAGATCCTTGGTTCGCTTGTTTCATGTCGTCTGGAGATGCACATGTTGACGCAAGTCGTGCTGTGCTCATCATCATCATCATCATCATGATCATCAAGCTCAGCCGGTTTTCAGACAGGTGGGCAGGCTCTACTGCAGGTCTTGGAGCGGTTTTGAAGCTGCGTAGGCTTCAGAGATTAAGATTTAGGGCCGATTATGGTTTCGGGTTCCGAAGCCCTCCATAATGTACCCTGTAACTAAACCGCACTACCTGGAGCCCAAAAGTATGTAGAATAATAGCCTTTCAGAGGCCATTATTTTACCTACTTTTGGGGTTTTAGGTAAACCTTTCCTTCACTCAGCCAGGACTTGACCTTGCACCTCACGCGCTGCGTCAAGATTTCGGATGCCGGGATTCAGGCTCGGGGCTTTTGTTGCAGTTCGTAAGAATCGGAGCAAGGTTCTACTGCTAATTACTGCCACTACTACTACCACCACTACTACTACTACTACCACCACCACCACCACCACCACCAGCAGCGCCACCGCTACGTCAGGTGGCAGAGCAACATGTGTCCTTACAAGCAGAGACCATACCTTGGACTTCAAGAGAAGCAGCATCCTCGAGTATCGAAGACCTTGCAAGCTCTTCTGAGATCGACTCTGTTGCCACAGCCTTCGGGCCGGAAGCCACAACTCCGTTAGGGAAAGTCCTAGACCCAACCAAGCCTCCTCCAGAGATGCAGGCACTTTGCAAGTGAATCTTGGCTGTTTAAGGCCTGGATGTGTTGACAAGGGTATTTGTTGGATGTGTGCTATCTCCCGTCTAAGACACAGGGCTTCAGGGCTCCTTCAAGATTGATAGTGTCCGGGTTCAGCATGATGATAGCTGCCCCCTGGCTCTGGAAATACGATTATTTTAAAGCTGAAGTATCATCTTGCACCAAAGCCACAGCAGCCACCTTGTTCCAGAGGTCATCGAAGTCGTTGTGGGAATCCTGAGCGACGTTGAGGGTTTGGGGCTTAAATTTAGAAGTTTGCGGCTTAGACGGTGCAATATAGGGGCCTGAATCATCAGAATAGGGCTTGGGTGTTTTTTTTATACCATAATTAATTAAAATAAGGAGCGTCCCAAAACCCTATTCTAGTTATTAAGGCCTCTGCGTTCGGCCTGGGAGTTTGAGCGCGAAGCCAAGGCATGCCAAAGGCATTGAGGCGGATGCACGTCGCCTTCTTCGGATGCGCGAACCTCACCGATGAGGGTTTGAAGGCGATCGGGGAGGCCCTGCTCCTCGGACAGAAAGAAGCTTAGGGGGCTGAGTAGGTAACCTTTAGCCTTTTGGGGCTGATATAAACCGACTAGAATTCAAAAGGTTATCCTTCTTTGGGCTAAGGTACTCGGCCCCTAAGGAAGGGGAATGTCTTGCGCCTTCTTTGAAGACCCAGGGGCCAACAACACAAGCCATGGTAGTGGTGTTGAATAGAAATAGGAACAAGAGTAGCGACAATTATATAAGTGATAATGTTTTGATAATCATACTAGTAATGCAGTAATATTTCATCAAAGCAGCAAGATAACAATGCATTCTAGCCATTTACGCAGTATGTGTGAATGGCAAGCAAGTGAAGACAGTTTAGCAGCATCAGCAGTATGCGTGGAATACCAAATTATTATGGTAACTAAACAAGAGAGAGTCGTCATTGATAATGTCCACAACCTACAGAAACAACGGCGGTGGTTGCCGACGACGACGATGGCCACCACCAAGAGCAGGACGCGGCCTCGACAGCGATGCCGTTGAGGGCTACGACGACGACGCCGACGATGCCGACAAAGGCAATAGCAATGGAAACGGTCACGACGACGACCATCACAAGAAATTCGACGACGAGGCATGTCCATCGACCGCGATGACAACGATCACGAGCTTGATCAAGACTCTCAGACACTGCCGTCACCACCACCGCCAGTCTTATAACAGTTTGAACATGGCAGCGATACACTAAAATCCAAACGACTCTGTTCCCACCTTAAACCCTAAACCCTACACCCTGTCCTC
>CAJNJA010059985.1:0-23789 GCA_905231915.1 Symbiodinium necroappetens
AAAAAAAAAAAAAAACTCGAAAATCCCAAAAACAACAACCTATGTTCCCACAACCTGAAACCTCACAGTCCCATATCCCGAAACTGCTAGCCCTCCTTACGTGGGCCTCCATGATGAACATGGACGTCCGGCCACAGAAACACAGATGGCAGCAAATCAGCGCACGTAGCACACAAACGGCCGACCGAAGCAGGAACATATGCCTAAGCTCCGGGTTGCCAGGGCTTTCGGGCTTTGGGGTTTAGGGCGTTCGGGGTTTGGGGTTTAGGGCGTTGGGGGTTTAAGTTTTTGTTTTCTTAAGGGGGACTTTAGGGGTTTTGGGATTTGGGATTCAAGAAGTTTCCTTCGATAATACAGGTCTTCCATTCTGAACTGAGGCGTATTCCTTAGTTGAGGAGCCTTGGGCCCTCGGAACAGCTAGCATAAACCCTAAACCCTAAAACTGCTCAAAGTTTCACAGACCAGCCACGGATTCGCCAGCCGCCACTGGATAAACAGGGACAGGGAAGCCACCTCGGTCCGCTTCTTGTCTCAAGCAAGGGCTTCAACTTTATGTTGGTAAACTATGTTACTGTAGGCCCCCCCCGATCCATCTTTTTGTGAAAGATGATTATAGCGACAGGGTCCCTGCGATTGTTACAGGAGTGTGTGTGTGTGTATGTGTGATAATCACGGCCCCAAAGAAGTAGTGGCGATGCCGGCGTGGCTCGTGTTCCGACAGATTGGCAGTATGGCCTGCGAATGTGCAGTTCGGAAGAATAACCACAAACCCTAAAAGCTCGAATCTGAAACTGCCAACGGGACCCTACAACTGAAGCCTTACAACCTCTGTAGATTCGAATCAACCAATAGGCGGTGTTCCGAGCCCACGAGGGCTGCTGAATGAGATTACGCCCATTCAGATGTTATGGTAGTATCCACTCCTGTCGACTCTGACGCGCCTTTCCAGACTTCTGTGAGTTCCTTTCGGAACACGGAAGTGAAAGGTTCATATAACATTTCAGCAACAACATGTATGTTCACATGCGTTCGTGAATATCTGTATACAGACAGGGAGAGTGCCACATATCGTAGAACAGTATATGTACATAGTCATAACAACGACACAGTAGCAACAATTCAATAGCTCACAACCATAGTAGCCATGGTGAGAACAACAAAGCAAACACATATGCAATATAATATCTATGTGTATGTTAACAAAGTTTCATAAACATATACATGGGCATATATATATGTATATGTATATATGTATGTATTATGTATGTATGTATATAAAACTATATACATGTATATATATATATATGACGATATGTATACATATATATATATATGTGTGAGTGTGTTTATGAACTATATATCTTTGAATGCACATACAAGCATACTGCAGGCTTTCTGCGAGGTGAATCGTTAGCGCGCGCCAAACAACTCCTGAGCCTTCGGAGGCGGCCGGTCTGTGCCATCATCGGCTAGGGCTGAACGTGTAGTGCAAGTTTAGGGTTTAGGGTTGAGAGAGTAGGGTTTAGGGTTTAGGCGGACCTTTCAAACTCAAAGAGGGTTGAAGGGATTTCATGTCGTTATGATGAAGAAGTTCCTACCCTACGGACTGCCGTTGTTGATTGTTCAAACCCTTGTATTTGAGGGTTAAGGCCTGGGCTTTTGTTCGGCGGTGGGGCCCCCGACAGCCAGATAATCACAAAGTTCCAAGTGCGCTGCGAGCTGGCATGCGGCAAACCAATAGTTGTGATCCACATCGATGGAGAAGGAACCTCAGTGAAGGATGAAACCGAGGCCGAAAAACAAATCCTTACAAAGCCTGACACCCAGTCCGAACACCATAAAACATGCCCAGCAAATGGTAACAAATCTCCTCTGCCTCTTGCACTTCATCCCTCCATGCCTCTTTACGAAGACTGCTCAGATCACTATGCCAAGCTTGAGGGCTCGGGGTGTAGACACGGAATGTCAAAGTGGTACTCATGGAGCTCGGTTTACGGTTTAGAGTTTTGGGGTTTAGGGTTTAGGTTTTGGGGTTTAGGGGCTTAGGGTTTTGGGGGTTAGGGCTTAGGGGCTTAGGGGCTTAAGGGTTGTGCTTGGAGGTTCATGGGTCGTTAAAAAAGAGTTATAATATTGCTACTATGGCTTGCAAGTACAGTTAGCCTCTTAGAACCCCTTATTATATAACTACCCATGAACGCCCCCAAGTAGAGTTTAGGCGCCCAGAGAAGTAGAAACCAATGTCCAAACAGTTTAGGGTTTGGGCTTTACGGTTTAGGGTTTACTTCAAGCAGACCTCGGGACACCCCTCAGGTTACTTTGTACAGACGTCGACTTGGAAATCGCAGGGGCGAAAACCCTACACTCAAGAAAGCCTCAAACCCTACACTTCAAAACCTCAACAATCCCAAAACATCCCCCGACCCTGAGCCCCAAACCCCAAGAACCGTTACAGCACTGTTGCAGAGACCCTAAACCTAACCAAAAACACTGTTATATTCAATTTCGAGCTGCAGAGGAAAAGGCTTAGTGAAGCCTGCAGCGCGCAAAGGGCGCTTCGGACGGCCAATTGCCTGGTTTAGGGTTTAGGGTTTGGCTCTTTTATCTGGCCTGGGGTGCGGGAGTCGAGAGCTTCGGTTGGGGTTCCGGCTTCGACGTCGCTTTGCATGGGCTTTGGCAAACTGCCAATAGCAAAAGAGGAAACCATAGTCAGACCCCTCGGTCGTTATCCGCAGTGGCAGAAGATAGGGGTCGGAACCACGAGGGAAATATCGTGCCTGAGGGCTCCGGAATGTAACAAAAGTGCAACTCGCATCTCGGCAGGGCGTCGGGGATTGACCAAGTCAAGTGCTGCCACGACACGAGTACTTTCTATCCTACTCTGTCTAAGTTTCAAGTTTTAAGAGAGGGAGACACTCAAAAACGATAATGAGGAGACTACTTGGTCGGAGCTGAGACACTGCTGACCAAACCCTACCTACCTACTCCCGAATCACCTAATCCCTGATCCCCAAACGCAAAAAACCCTAAACATTCCACACAACCTAAACCCTGACTTTTAGGTTGGGAAGCCATGTGTTGAGGGGCCCACTCAGAACACGTGGCTTCTTAATCAGAACTCCTAGATTCTGCTACCTTACCATCAACCTAACCTAAGCCCCAAACAATAAAACCCGGAAAGCCCTCGGCCCTTAACCCGTAAACCCCTACACCCCAAACTCAACAGACCCTGATAGGGTTCAGGGTTTTCGGGTTTAGTGTCTAGGGTTTAGGGCTACACCTTAAACTCAATAGACCCTGATAGGGTTTAGGGTTTTCGGGTTCAGGGTTTAGGGCTACACCCTAAACTCAATAGACCCTGATAGGGTTTAGGGTTTTCGGGTTTAGGGCTTAGGGTTTAAGGCTACACCCTAAACCCAATATACCCTGATAGGGTTTAGGGATTTCTGGTTTAGGGCTACACCCTAAACTCAATAGACCCTGATAGTCCTAAGATCCGACATGCCAAACCTGCACGACTCAGCTTGGCGAGCCTGTGTCCCCACGCCAAGGACCACCAGCCGAACTTGAAACTCTTCCATCTTATCATCTCCGGGCTTAGTGTTCCTTTAAGGGGATGATAAGGGTTCCATTGAAGGGATCCATAAGACTACTACAAGGGGTTTAGGGTTACGGGTAATGTGGGAACCTGATTGAGAAACCTTGGGTCTTTATTTTGGTTGTCTATATGAATCCTCATGTTTTGGGGTTATAGGGCCAGGGTTTCTTGATCAGGCTGCTGCATTAGGGGTTTAGGGGTTTAGGGGTATAGAGCTTCGGGTTTCGGGTTTAGGCATCTTAGGGCTTAGGGGTTGAGGGGTTTGGGGTTTGGACTTTCGAGGTTAGGGCTTCTGCATTAGGCAACGCCCAAAAATAGAAATCTTCGGGCTCAGGGCCTACCGCGACCCCAAAGAACCAACCTTTTTGGGGCTTCCTTGTTATGATTTCTTTATATAAGTCGATACAGAGGTAGGTTGTTTGGGGTTAAGGTAGGGGGCTTGGGTTATAGAATTTCGGCATTTCGGGTTTCAGGTCTAAGCACAACCCGACAAAACTGAACTCGACACCACGGTAGCTGAAGGGTCGATTTTCCTAAACCCGAGACTCTGTAGACTCTAAACCCGAGACTGAAACCCTAATCCGTACTTCTCCAATAAGCCCGGGAAATAAAAGGTTAAACTTTCAGATTACTACTAAATCATAAGAGCCCCAAAAAGTCTAAAGGTTGGGTACTGGGGAACGAAGTAATCCATGCGCGGAGCCTCTGAGCCCCAAATGCGGCAAGCAAGCAGGGGAGGGCCGGAGGGGACGAGGGCTTAGGGTTCAGGGTTTAGGGGTTTCGGTTTAGGGCTTCAGGGTTTAGTGTTNNGGGTTTGGGGCCCTCAGGGTTTAGGGCCTTTGGGGCTTAGGGCTTTTAGGGTCTAGGGGTTTAGGGTTTAGGGTTTTGGGCCTTCAGGGTTTAGGGTTAGCTGCTTTGGGCTTCTGGGTGTTCGAAGTGAGGATTCCAGATTTTCAGGACGTAGGGTCTGGAGCTCTGGTGGGGTTTCAGGATTTAGGGATTGAGGTAGGAACTAGGGGTTTTGGATTCAGGGGTTTAGGATTTAGGGGTTTAGGGTTTAGGCGTTTTAGGGTTTAGGACTTGGGGTTCAGGGTTCAGGGGGCTTCCAGAGAACATGAGCTTTTGAGCGTGGTCGGGTCAAAGCTTCAGTAGCGACCTGCGTCATCGCCACAGAACCTGTTCTGAGCATAGAACATGAGGTTCAGGAGTTTAGGGCTTAAGGTTCAGGATCGATAGCGGCTTGCGACTCCAATCTTGTGCCGTAAATCCTCATCCTTGCAAAAGCAAGGCTTTCAATCCCACCCTCAACCTCCCTCCCGAAGGCTGCTCAAGTCTTACATGCACCCGCAGTAAGGCCTAACCCTAACCCCAACAAAACCAAACAAGACAAGGCCACAAATGCCTGCCAGCCCCCCTCAAACAAGAACAAACCCTAAACCCCAGACCCCTAAACCCTGAAGATCTTGCTCTCAGGATCTGACGGCCGACACTTCCAAGGTCTCCGCCGACCTTTTAAAGCTCTGTCTCTGATCGGGTGTAAATCGAAGCAGGGTGAAGGGTTAAGGGTCTAGGGGCTTTTGGCATTTAGATATAGTTTAGGAGCTAGGGCTTTAAGCTGTTGGTTTTTCCGAAATCCATGGCTTAGGCTAAGATGCAAACCTGAACTGCAGGTAACCCTAGTTACTAGTTGGACCTGTGCCCGACTGAGATGTTGGATGATGATGATGATGGTGATGTTGGTGTTGAATACTCTGAGGGAGTATGATGAGCATGATAACTCCGTCATTCTTCAGCTTCTCATGGTAATGGCGGCCATGACGATTTGAATGGTATCCGCTGCGATGACGATTGCGAAGGTTGAACTTTGTGATTTGACTGCTCCTGGTCCTGCTCCTTGTGACGTTCCTGTTGTTCGGGGTTTGCTTTCTGCCCCACTTGGAGCTTCATGGGTAGTTATAAGCGGGGTTATAAGTCCCCCAATATGGCTTATAAGTATAGTTACCCAACTTATAACCCCACTTAGAACTACCCATGAACCTCCAAGTGGTCGTGGTAGACCGGGGTTACTTTCTACCTCACTCCTTGGTCATTCGGAGCGCTACCCTCACTTCCAAAAGCTTAACTGCTGCCATGGCGGGCGTTTAGGGACCACTCTACACCCTGGACCTAAACACTAGACCCTAAAGGCACTAAAGCCATAAAGCATTGCCACTGCTTGGTTGTCTAGTTTCCTTGGGAATTGAAGGTGAACCTTTTGGATGGTACAGAGATCTGAAGTTAAGATTCTTACAGGAAATCGCAGAGGAAATCTGTTTCAGCCTCAGACAACCCTCAAACGTAAATTAAAGGGTAAAAGAAGCCCCAAACACTGAATCCCAACCCCTGAACCCGTCAACGCCTGAAATTCCGCGTGCAAAGCCGCGCCATTCCATTGGACCGAAGGCACCTCGGCGGATGATGTCAAGCAGTGGCGTTTTAGGGTAAATAGGGTTTAGGATTTGGGGGGTTCAGTGGAATACGGGGTTTAATGTTTCGCATCGTCATAACGAAACCGAAAACCACAATGCACACGGACCGAAAGCTTAATGAGGCCCCTATAAGCTGACCAAAACCCCGAGTATAAGCCCAGTTGATGTGAATCTCTGCCTACCTGACTCACACATTAAATCTACTTACAGCTCACGTCCAATATGCATATGTCCTCCCCCGCTCTAGATCATGTACAAACGCATATATGTCTGTATGTGTGTGAGTGTGTTTGTGTGTGTAAGTGTGTCTGTGTCTGTGAATGTGTTTGTATGTATGTACAAACATACTCACACGGATCAATGTGCATACATCTGTGCATATACATACATACATATAACATGCATGCATGCATGCATGCATGCATAGATGAATGATGCACCTGTCAAGAACACACCCAGGTATAAGTCTTCAGGTGTTGTGGGCCTTGGCGCACGTCGGCTCTTGCATCTTCGGAGTTTACACATTTCTTGTTGAGCAGGCATGGCCGACGCTTCAAGAGCCCAGGGTCCTTTGCATGTCGATTTCAGACCTTGGGCCCAGAACTCTCAACCCCCCTGCAAACCCTAACCCAACATATCTTCATCTCCAGCTGTGCAGCTAACATTAGAAGCCTCAAGAATCAGAATAGGGTTCGCTAGAATCATAATAAGGATCCCCCGGAACTAGTAAAGGTAACTATTGAGGCCCCTATAGTATCTGTCGAAACCCGTATAGTATACCCTATGACGCGTTATGAACCTGTTTGAACCCTAAGACCTAGACCCCGAACCTGCACGAATCTCTTGCTTCCGGGGCTGGAGCCATGGACAGCGCGGAGGGAGCCGCGGCCCGGGTGATGTTCCTTGAGCTTACTTAAGGGATGCCAGAGAGTCTCTACAGGGATTCTTCAAGGCTTCCGAAAGGGTTCTGTGAAGGTTACCAGTGCTTCTCTGCATTTGGGGGCCTTTGGGTTTTGGTTTATGATACAAAAAAGCCATAGCTCACGATTCTGAAAACCCTCCACAACCCTGAACCCTAAACCTACAGGGTCTTGGGGTTTGGGCTTGCAGGAGTACTGTCGTGGGTTCAGGACATGAGGACTGGGGGCACTAAAGTCGTGCTCTGCGGGTCTTAGGCTGCACAGGGAAACAAGAGTTTGGGTTTAGGGGTTTAGGGTTTAGGGTTCAGGGTTTAGGATTTCAGAATCGGTCCTACTGACCTAGAAGAACTTAATCTGTAGCACAACACAAACTAAAACCGGGAGAAGAGATCCTGCATGCACTGCACGGGCCTGAATTATTGTTTAAAAGCACGCTCTTATAGCCTCCATACAGCTTTTACAGCTTTCCAAACCCCTTTGAAGCCACCACTTCAAAAAACTTTACAGAGATCGTCCTTACTTGGGGGGGGGGAGTGCCGGGCGCACGAGATCCTACTGATTATTTCCGGCCCCTTGTTGCGACATTCCAACCTAACCTGTAACAATCAACAGTGAACGAAGAACCCTAAAACCTCCACCCTAACCCGAAACCACCTCAGAAAGGAAGCTCCTGAGCCATAAACAACTTCGAAGGCTTGACCGAGATCGTTAATCCCTAAACGTGACCCTACATCCTGCGCATGAGCCATTTTACCCCCGAACCCTGCACCTGAAGGGTCCTAGGTCCTGCTACCTGAGATACTTTCCCAAATCATACTACCAATAATACCAATTCCTAATATGGAAACCCTAGATTCTACTATAAAAGGTACTTTGGACGCTTTGGGCATCTCAGGGCAGTGCAGGGGAGCCCCATCAAGGACAAAATTGGGCCAGAGCGAAGTGTTCTAAGCACGGCAACTTGACTACTACTTATCGTAGCACATCCTCCAAACCTCCCTGAATTCAACTGCGTAGCCCTGGTAGATCCTCCTGAAGAGCCACCCTGAAATCATCACATCAGCAATTGCAGCTGTAGAGCAATATAGGGGCCTTTGGGGGCTCCCTATTATAGTTTTAGTATAACATACCCCCAGAACCCTAGTCTAATCATTAAGGCCCCTATATTTCCCTGAACCAGCAGGGAGGAGCCCACGGACCCGAAAACCCAAGCCCAACAAACACGAGCTGAGACGCGTGGGTGTGCTGGCAGCGGTGCGCAAGAGGAGCCAAAGCTCTTCTGCCCAACCACCGAGGACCTTGGGGTTTAGGGCTTAGGGGTTTGGGGTTTAGGGCTTAGGGTTTAGGGTTTGGGGTTTAGGGTTGTAGGGGTTTGGGGTTTAATAGGGCTTAGGATTCCGGGTGTTGGGGGTTAAACCCTAAACCCCAAACCCTAAACCGGTTTGGGGGTCTTTGGATTGGAGGCCGGGGGCCTGGGGTTTGCAGGGTTTGGCGGCAGGGCATAGCTAGACAGCAGCGGGAGTTAGAGTTGGGCTTAGGTGCCCCAACCGTATCATAAATGCTACTGTCTAGGACATTGGGTATGTAAATCACTCTAAAGCAATGAACCCCTTAGCCCGAAACATGAAAGATGCTAGAAGGAGTTCAGCAAGCTTGCTGCAGCCCATGTTGGGAAGGGTCTAGGGCAAGAAGGCAAATATGCAAAGGTGTGATGCGTGCGGAGCCACGCCGCTGCGATGCAGAGGTCTGACACCGTAGCAGTACGATTCTCGTATGACCCCGGTACTAACTTGAATACATTCCCGACCCGTGTCCTACTGTTGATGATATGAATCCTGCATTACCTACAGGAGCTATGGTATATTCCTTATTATGGATAATGCTGGATTTATATCATCAACCGTAGCTTTGAGTGCTGTGGTGCTAAAGCTAGAGATCCGGGCTCAGGGCTTCCAGGGGTCTTTCGGGGTTCGGTAGCTTACCCATAAGAGAAGCTCAGAGGGACAAGAGAAGTACCTAAACAGGCTTGGTACGAACCCAGTTTCATTTATGGCACTGATAGGGGGCCGTGGCGCACGAAGCTGTAGAGGCTTACGGTTTTCTGCCCAGCAGGCCTCTGGGTTTTAATTCGACCTGATGATGCTGAACAAGCATGCGGCGATGGTCGGACAGACTTATGACAACACAGGCTGCAAGGGTACAGCCACACGACATCAGCCAACATCGAGGAACCGAAACCAACATCGGCCCTAAGGGCAACCAAAACCACCACCAATACCGACAACCAACACCACAACTACCACAACTACCAGTGGCAACACCCGCCTAATGACCGTAGCATGAAACACCACGGATAAGCACTGCAGCAGCGCCAAGAAGAGCACAGGCTTGCATCTAAGCCCATGAGTCATGAGCCTGAATGAAGAGACTGTCCCTAAACCCTAAACGCTAGACCCTAAAGCCTAAGCCCTACAGAGGCCTCTTCTGCAAGCCCCGACTTGATAAAAGTTTCTCCTATTGGGGGCTTCGGAGTTCAGAGTCTCGAGCTTTGACTTTCGGGCCTTTGCTGTAGGGGCCTCAATAAGGAGAATAAGTAGGGTTCTGGGGGATCCTTATTGTAACTATAGTAGAACCAGAATAAAGACGGTACTGGGGGTTCCTTAATATAAATATAGTAGAATAACATACCCCCAAACCCTATTCTAATTATTAGGGCTCCTCCATATTCCATGTATTTCAACCTTCAGGCTTCTATCGCTGAGAGCACGTGAGATGCACTGCCCTGGCTCCCGACGTCTGTGCGCATGACTGACACCTGCCCATCAACCGGCATGAGTCAGCTTGCATCAGCCCCCTCAGCAGACAGCAAAACGAGACTAAAGCGAATAATGCAACAAAAAACATGAACACACGAAACACTTGCACACACGCACACACATATGCACGCACAAAAGCAAAGTTTAAAGGGAGACCTCTACCGATCAAGGCCTCAAGAAGCTTGACACCAAGAAGGCTCTCGAGCAGGGACTATGGGGTTTAGTTCCTACAGTGGAGGGGTTCGGTAATTTCGGGTCTGAGCTCTTGGGCACGTAGAGCATAGGGCCCATGGGGTTTAGGGTTTAGGGGGGTAGGGCTTAGGGTTTAGGGTTTCAGATAATTCATGGCATAGTGCTCCTCTACGTCTGTAGAGTGTAGGAAACGGCGTAGGCCGACGACCTCAAAGTCGAACCACAACCGAATTAGCGGCTGCCTTGGTGAGAGATGAAATAACCAGACAAGTTGATGCCACAAACAGGCTGTAGAACCCTTTCTGATTCTATCACTCTGCTAAACACTAAACTCTTAACCCCAACCGCCTCACTGGGATTCGTTCCGGAGCCGTAGCACAGCGAGAACTGGCCCGACGCGGGCATCATGACGCCTCACTCAGGCTCTGGGATGAACCGTAAGCCTCGAACCTTAAGCCCTCTAAACAGGTGCTTACGAAAACTCAATACCCATGTAGACCCGAGCCCTCATGCCTATGAAAAATGGCCATCACAGAACCCCCCGTAAACCCGCGAACGGAAAATCCATACAAAACCCTGCGGCACCCCCATAAAGTGACCATAGATCAATCATAAAAACATCTCCTTTCGAACTCTCTGCATCAGAACTATGAACAACCTGACCGTAATCGCAACGGATCTGGTCCCAGGTATTTCAAGCCTGCATGCAGTTTCAGGAAGTTGCATTTAGGGCCTATTTCGGGTGATAGTGCTCAAGGCCCTATAAATTTTAGGATTCAAGATTTGGGGCATCGGCTTCATCGGCTGCGAGAGTTTCAGGAACTACTGGGCTCATGGGAGGGTCGACGCAAGATAGCAGGATACGTAAGCTACTTATTTACAAGGAGCCCCGTAGCCCCCCCAACACCCCAAATTCGTCTTACCCTGAACCCCAAACCTGGACTTCAGCCCCCGAGCTTGTGCCTGATTGGTTCTCCACGGCCACCGACGCCCAGGAAGGTTGAATCCTTGGCAGTGCAAAAGTCTCTGCTGCATGACCCCACAGGGGAGTTTCTTTCACCGTGCTTCTAGTAGGGTGTAGGGTTTAGGGTTCAGGGTTTAGGGTTTAGGGAACATAGCAAGTACCGATAGGCAGGATCAGCCGTCAAAGCCGGCAGCGGCAAAAGCGATAGGACTTCAGTATTGCGGCTACGCTGGTTAAACTTCCGCCATGAGGCCTGTCATGTCCGTGTTTCCTGACTGAGGCTGACTATATAAGTTACGCATGATGACTATTCGTGGATTCCTATCCTCGTGTTGATGCTTTTCGTGCTGTAGTTTAAGTACGGGTGGTGACAAAGTGACTGGATGACTGAGACCGAAGCAGGACGTCGCGAGAGGCTTGTGTCGCTGTGGAACTGCCAAGGAATACCTGCACTTTGATTTCACCGGCACCGTCAGAGCAGCGTAATCTGCCGCGAGAGGGCGCTACCGTTACTGACTTGAGTAGGCTTTTCGGTGCGTGTGTGTGTGTGTGTACTGCAATGGAACGGTTTTACTACTATTTCTTAACTTCTTTTTGTCATTTACCCTAAGAAGGGCTGGGAGCTAGAGAAAGGGATCTGAGCTTTGGGAGATAGCGGCTTGAAGTCGGAAGCCGGCGAAATGGCCAAGCTGCATGGCACTATAAACACAAGCATGGCATGAACTTAATCCTTACAACATGAGTTATCTACAGGCACTATATACATATGGCTGGTCACACAATGTGGGCATCCATGTAGGTACGCGTGCTTACTCCCTGCACTCCTGTACAAACGCATGCAACGAATCATCTGCCATTCAACATCCGGAACACCACGAACCGCTCGACCCAGAATCCCAAGGATGTCAAAGATGCCGAATGGAAACAACATGACAAAAGTCTAAACGCAAATCAACCCAAGACGCTGCATCTTACATGCTGCAGCTCACATAGAGCAATCGAAGCCGTGCAACGACTTGGTGCGCTGACTGACAGCATGACACCGAAAACCACCACATGCTTTGCCAAGAAGATGCTTTTCTAAGTGACCACTTGCCGGTTGTCGTCATCGTCGGTCTACCAGAAAAGTTGAAATCCAAACATAAAGCAGACACACTCCAGAACGGAAAAGTCGTCAAGATAACAGCCTAGGCCTAGACAGCCTAGATCACAAGAGACCCAATCACAGCAACACAGCGAGCAGCAAGTGCAAAAGCCAACCTATAACCTGTCCAACACAGCCTTGAGAACCCCAACGCCAAATAATCTAAAACCCTAAACCAGCGTGAAACCCTGCACTGAATTGTAAACCCAGCTGTATAAACCTTTCAGGAAGCCAGGGAAATATAAAGGTTGCACTTTCACATTACTACTAAATTATAGAACTAAGCTCTACAAAATCTAAGTTGAATAGTTTGAAAGCCGCAAGCCCCTTAGCAAAACTTCTACAAATCTTACCAATCTCCTGGTAGGATCCAAAAAGAATATCGGATATGAATCAAAACGCAAAGCCCCTGTCAGCTGTTATTATATCCTTGAAACTGCTCTCATTGTTAGGTCCGCAGCAGGCCGTCCTTTACTGCGCCTTTCATTCAAAACTTGGAACTCTGCAGAAATTCGAAACCCGCCTAACCCCCCAAACCCTTGACAACAAACCTCAAACACTAAACCCCTAAACCCTAAATCCCTAAACTCCTAAACTCTCAACCCTTTACAAACCTCCTATGGAGGATCCCCTTAAACCCTACACCCTAAACCCAACCCCCTAACCCTAAACCCTAAACCCTAAACAAGTAGTAGCCCGTCTTACAAACCTCCTATGAAGGATCCCCTTAAACCCTAAACCCTAAACTCCCCAACCCTAAACCCCTTAAAGGAAGCCCTAAACCCCCTAACCCGAAACCCTTAAAGGAACCCCTAAACCCTAAACCCCTTAAAGGAACCCCTAAACCCTAAACCCCTTAAAGGAACCCCTAAACCCTAAACCCCTTCAAGGAACCCCTAAACCCTAAACCCCTTAAAGGAACCCCCAAACCCTAAACCCCTTAAAGGAACCCCTAAACCCTGAACCCTTATAAAGGAACCCCCTAAAACCTTATGAAGGATCCCCTAAAACCCTAAACCCTAAACCCCTTAAAGGAACCGCTAAACCCTAAAGCCCTTAAAGGAACCCCTTTAAAGGATCCCTGAAACGAGGCCTCCCAGGTCTCCGCCGAGGTCGCGCGCAGAGGCGCCGTGATCAGCGCGGGGCTCTGGGCCTCGCGATCCTGAAACAGAACGTATGGGTTACTACATGTTTGGGTTTTTTTTCGGGGTTTCGGGTTTAGGGTTTTTAGGGGGGTTTAGGATTTAGGGTGTAGGGGTTTAGGGGTTAGGGCTAGGGTGTATATAGGGTTTAGGGGTTTCGGGTTTCGGGGATTAGGGGTTTAGGGTTTAGGGGTTTTGGGGTTAGGGGTTTAGGGTTTAGGGTTGTTACTTTACTGGCTACAAAAAAATGAGCGTTGCTTTTATAAGGGTAGGTCCAGAGTTGAGTAGGGTTGGGCCGAAAAAATTTAGAGAGGTTCTTCGTTTGTGCTTAGTCATATTTCTGCAATGGTTCTACGACTTTTGTTTGGGGGTTTAGGGCTTTTTTGACATTCTTTCTTGATTTGTTCCGGGTTCCAAACGAGTCTTACAGCGCTTCGGGTGAGGACCTTCAGGTTGTAGGGCTGCTGGTTAGGGACCCGAAAAGGAGATAAGCATAAGCATTTATAGGGATATCCCTACCTTATTGGTCTTCATTGTAAGGGGGCGATTATATGGGACAACCCTATCCTAATACCCCACAGCTTTGTGTGGGGTTGTTACCTTTTCTGCTTGGCGCCTGCGACCGTCGCCCTGCCTTCCTCCCGCCTCCTCCTCGCCCCGCCTTCCTTCCGCCTTCCTTGCCAAGCCGAGACGCGAGACTGGAGTTGCTTTGAACTAAGACACTTTTGGGAACTAAGACACTTTTGGGCTGCCAAGCGAAGTCGGTAACTATGTACGAAGGATAAGTTCTTGGAGGCATGTAGTCGCGACTTAGTTCTTAATCCGAGCCGCTATGTCTAAAGCCGTAGATGCCTGCACCCCACAGCCTAAACTCTATTCCGAAACAATGTAACCCCAACCCTAAACTTCCTAAACCCTGAAAACCCCTCATCTCAGATTCACGGAAGCCCACTTAGACACCCCGAACGAAGTCTCTGAAAACTCTAGTACACCCGAATACCAAAGCACCCCCGAGAACCTGTTTCATACACTCCTTTGCGAAGACCAAAAGAAGAACCCACAAAGACTCCGTGGGTATCATGCAGACCCAACCAAACACCCTCAAAGCCCGCTGAAAGAAAACACTGGACGCCCATAGCGACAGTACTACCCCAAACGAAATCCTAGTAACCCAAAAAGCATGATGCTTAAACACAAATAGCTTTTTCAAGCTTCAAAATCCGGTGTAAGGCCGGTAACACCCCCAAAAAAAAACAAATGGAATTGAACCCTAAACCCTGAACTGCAAAACCCTTAATCCTGAAACCCTTAACACGCTATAAACCCCTTGATCCATCCCTAAAGCCTATACTGAAATGTTGCATGCACCTCACAGAGCTCCGTCACCGAAATTTCGTAGACCTTTGCTAGCTTCAGGGCTTAAGGGGTTCAGATGGTTTCGGAGGGTGACGGGGTTTCGAGAAACCTGGGACCTGAGAGGTGTATGCTATAAGGCTTAGGGGTGAGGGTTTAGGGTTTCGGGTTTAGGCTTAAGTCTTTAGGGCTTAGGGGTGAGGCTTTAGGAGCTTGAGACTTTCGGGGGCTAAGGTTTGGTGTCTGGGCTTGGCCCAGCAGGGCTTTATGGAGCTACTCAAATTCTTAGTCCTCCCTAAACCCTAAACCCTAAACCCTTTTATGTAAATTGGGGCTTCTGGTGTTCAGTATCGAGGTTATGCAGTGCTTAATGGGGCATTGCAGGGTTAAAAGGTTTCGGATTCAGGGTACCGGATGCACTGTTCGGGATTTAGGCTGTAGGATTTAAAGCCTAAGCGGGAGGCTCCACAACAACAACAACAACCACCACAACCACAACCACCAAACACGGGTTCCGCGAAGGAAGGGCAATACAAACTTGCTCACACCTTGCTTGCACCGTGCTGTGGAAACTCCCCAGAAGTGCTCTTCACACAACCCTGTCTCCTCCTTACACGCCGAAACACCATCATGGCAATCAATGGCTCCACGAAGCACTCGGTCTCGTCGCGGGAAGACAGCATGCCTTGATTCCATTGGGTTTTATGGGGGATGCTCCGGAAGTGGAAGCAGGGAAAGGAGCTACCATGGGGACCTTAACTTAAAAGTCTTAACAGGGTTGTGTGGGGTTTTGAGGGGACCATAAGGCAATGATATAGTAGTCATCATCTGAAGGACATCAGTGCCGTGGCGGCACGTCACAGCAATGCTGTTCAATTGCTATGTCTCGAGACCTCTTTAGTACACTTTCCTCCAAAGACACAAAAACAACTTCCGATGGTTCGGGGGTTTATGATTTACGGGGTTTAGGATATGGAGACTAGTGGTTTCGGCAATGAGGATGTACAAGGGCATATTCGAAGCTCCTCATGTTATATTGTTTGGAGAATTCCAATTCTGCGGAGTTTGGGCTGCATGGCCTGTGTTCGTTCCGTGACAAACGCAGATCTCTAAAGGGTTTAGGATTAGGGCTTAAGGGTTTTAGGGTTTAGGGTTAGAAGGTCCCATATTCTCCGCCAGTATGCCCATCTTCAAGTTTGTTGGGGCCTAGGCTTTTGGGTTTAGGGCTCCAAAAGCAAACAAAAACCTCGCTCGACCCCTAGATGCTGCTGCTGCCGTGGGGCTGCAGTTTGATGCATTCTGCCACGGCCCAGATGGAGCGTCCAACTGCCACTGCCTGGCAAGGGGTCCGAAAACCCTAAACCCCATCAACCCAAACCCTGAACCCCTGAACTAAACCCAAACCCTTAACCACTAAACTCTTCACCTTCTCATCTATCCTAAACCCTAAACCCCTAAACCCCTAAACCCCTGAAACCCAAACCCTTCCTTGGACTCTAGATCTTCCATAGCAAATCCTTGCGAAGACGAGGTCGCGCTTCAAGTCTTGCAGCTGCAAGGCAAGCCTGAAACTCCACTGCCGGGCTGCAGTAAGGGGCTTTAGGGTTAGGGTTTATCGGCTTTTGTAGGGTTTAGGGTTTAGGGAGTTGAGAGTTAAGGGGTTTTGGGTGAAGACCGTCACATGTCTCTGCCGGCAATGTCTGACCAGTCTCCAGGTCTGAAAATGTTCGTCGGTGTCGGTCCAAATCTGGACCCATAAACCCTAGACCTTAAACCCTAAATGCTAAGTTTATCTTAAACCCTAAACCCTAAACCTTAAACCCTGAACCTTGAACCTTAAACCCTAAACAGTCCGGAAAATGGTCATGTCTCTCTGTCCGCAGGCTTGGCTCAGATCGAAGAGTTGACGCTGTCGCTGTCCATGGTCTGTGCTCTTGCCTTGAGGGTTTAGAGGTTTAGGGTTTAGGGGTTGAGGTTTGGGGATAGGGTTTACGGTTCAGGGATTAGGGGTTCACGGCATATAAGGTTAAGGGTTGGAGATAAATCTCACAGCATGCAGGATCGCAGGAGGTGGGTGACGGCCCCAGATATAAAGATGTGCAACTCTTTTTGAAGGACCTATACATGTAAAGTAGGACAGTGAATCTTGGAGCATCTTCGGGGGGATGTAGGACATGAAGTGTACGAACTTGGGGTGCGGGTTCATGAGCTAGCTCTGTTCCACATACTACTTACCACTAACCTCAAATTGAAAGCCCTAAACCCGAAAACCTGAACCGCAACCCCTTGCCTCCACTGCACTTGCCATGATTTGAAGACCTGCCGGGCTTCACGGCTTGAGATTCGGTGTGGGGTTTCGAGTGTAGGGCTCCTGGCTTGAATGGGAGAGAGAATGGGTTTAGGGTTTAGGGTTTAGGGGTTTAGGGTTTAGGGTTTAGGGTTTAGGGCATATCAACGCATATGGTATCTCATGGGCAGGAACCGCTGTGTCAGTTTACGGGCTCTTGTCTGGGAGGGTGTGGGGATTGAGGTGATGAGCTTTCAGGGAAAACCCTTGTGGGCATCTATGCTTGTTAAGGTACGGAGTCGTCGTGCATAACTCATCAGTGAGCTTATGGCTAAACCGAAATGAACGGAGCAGTGCGTTGCCAGAGAATCAGTTAAGGGCTGTCGGCTTCGGGACACAGGCGTCATTACTCTACTAAACCCCGAAAGCCAAGAATGCCCCCAGGCCCCAGTTGGAACACTTTGTGCGAAATAAAATATTACAACCCAACCCCAAGCGTAAACCCTAAACAAAAGCCGATATACCTAAGTCCCCGAATTCTGTCCCCGACCTAACCTTTCACCACTTGAAGCCTGTGTAGGGGGGTTACTCCTCCTTCAGCCATGCATAGACCTTTCTATAGTACCCACAACCCTGCCAGTATTGCGTAACTCTAAAACCATAAAAAATCCTAAACCTAAACCCTGATGAAACACCTGAAGCTTGAAACCTCGACCTTCTTATACGCACAAAACCCCATAGCACCGTAACCCCGTCAGACCTCCAAAAGTGAATGAAAAACCCCAAACCCTAAATCCTAACCTTGACAATCAAACTCCGAAAGCCCTATGAAAACTTTACAAGACGCACTCCCGAATCCTGAAGCCAAAACCCACGGTCCATCTTTCCTTTGGACAAGGCACGCAGTGTCCCTGCATGTTGCCAGGGCTCCAGGTGATTCGCAGAGATTCGCTGCCTTCAAGATATGGGCTTAAGGGGCTTTACGCGGTTTTACAGGGGCTATACATGGGTGTTATGAAAAGGGATGATTCTCAACGGTCTTATGAACTGTTACAAGAGCCTTTACTCAGGTTTCAGCTAACGCATGATAGAGCCCTCAATACTTCGAACGAGGATATACTGTAGCATAATCAAGTAGGGACGTTCAGGGAAAATTGGGTTTATTAGTTTATATGGGCTGAAAACAATCTCTAGGCATCCGAAGAGCCGAATGCCCTATGTATAACAATGCCCCGTAATCAAAGATTATAATGCCGGGCTTCTTCGTATCATTTAAAGCTCCGGCTCCTGCGTTACTTCAATGTCATGCTTGAGCTGCTGGGGCCTCGGACGTAGGGGTGATGCGTCTAGGGTTTATAGGCTCGTGAGTTAAGTCCTAAACCCTAAACCCTTACCTCTTAAAACACAAACCCCTCAACCCTAAACCCTAATTTCGATGGTTTAGGATTAAGTTGCGGCTGCTTCGAACTTGCGTTCAGGCTCACCTGGAGCCTCCACCGCAAGGTTAGGGGCTTAGGTTTAGGGCTTAGAGATCATCGTGTAGGGATTAGGGTTGAGGGTTCAGGGTTTAGGGTTTAGGCTTTAGGGTTTACGGTTGTCATGTTCAGGGTACGATATTGAACATCAAGGAAGCCACAAGTAGGGGGCGACTGAGCCCCTGACCTGAACGCCTGAACCCTAAAATCAAGAAACAGAAAGCCAAAACCCTAAACCCTAAATCCTAAGTCCTAAACCCTAACCCTAGACCCTAAATCCTGAATCCTACTAAACCCTAAACCCTAAACCCTAAGTCCTAACCCTAGACCCTAAACCAGCTCGACTCGAAAAGTAGCCGCCCCAAGGCCCAAGGAGTCCTTCTGCCATGGAACCCCGAACCCTAAAGCCCTAAAGCCCCGGACCTCCTGAAAACACAAACGCTACGAACTCTATAGCCATACCCTAAACCCCTAAACCCCCAAACCCCTAAACCCCTTAAACCCCTTAAACCCCTTAAACCCCTTAAACCCCCTAAACCCCCTAAACCCCAAAACCCCTAAAACCACTAAAGCCACCAAACCCTAAATACCCCTAGTCCCCGTTCGCGATGAGGGGCCGAGCTCGAGGATCCTCAGCTGCGTCGGCGCTTCGGCAGGGACCGGCTTGGTCCGCACGGGCTCGGAGACCTTGGCTTAGTAAAGCTCTTAGGGCTTAGGGTTTAGGGCTTAGGGCTGTGGGCTTAGGGTTTGGGGCTTAGGGCTTAGGGCTTTGGGCGTAGGGTTTGGGGTTTAGGATTTAGGGTTTAGCCTTAAAGACCTTGTTTAGGGTTTAGGGGTTTAGGGTTTAGGGGCTTCGAGAGTTCTTACCCTTAGCATCAGAATAGTCCAGAAGCCTTTTATAATTGGGTTTTTGGGCCCAAAAGCCTTAGAATAGGGGTCCTTTGAGGGTATAGGGTGAGGGCTGGATTAGGCTGAAAGACCTTGCTTCGAAAGCTGTTGGCTCCTTATTCTGATTCATATTATAGAAACCCGGTTTAGGGTTTAGGGTTTAGGGATTCTAGTTCATATAGAAACCACAAAAGTTAAAGTCCCAAGAGCCAGCCAGAGGAAACACCAAGGTGTAGGGTTCCAAAAGGACGGTTCCAACCTTGCTGGGGCGCTAGTCTGGGGCCTTGAAGCGATACGTGCAGAAGGGCATGCGAGTCTGGCCTAGGTTTGTAAAGGGTTTAGGGTTCCATAGCTGGGTTGGCAGAAAAGGGTTCAGGGTTTAGGGTTTAGGGGTTTAGGGGTTTAGGGGTTTAGGTTTAGGAAAGGCTTTGAACGGTTTGGGAATCCAGTTTAAGATTTTAGGTAGAGTTCTAGGGCTTCAGCTGAAAGCTTTCACTGCCGAAATGTCAAAAAAGTGTGCGGTTCTGGGAATGGCAAGGGCAAGAGGCTTGAGGGTTTAGGTGACTTTAGAGGTCTCGCATTTAGTTTTTTTGTAGTTTAGGTCTTTAACTTTAAACGGTTCCAGGTCAGGGTAAGGTTTGCGGTTTACGGCTCTAGAGACATTGGGTTCTAGGTGTAGTATCCGAAACTACCCTAAACCCTACTCCCCAAAATCCTAAACCCAAGCTCCCAAGTGGCTTGAGGGTTCGCATCTCTGAGCAAGAGGGAGCTTCGGCTTCAGGCGACGGCATGAGGAATTAAGCCAACTAATGCCTGTAAACACACAACCGAAAAATCCTCAACCCAACCCCCCCAGAACCCTCAAAACTCCCGAAAACCCATGCTAAATCATCTGAACCCCCAAATACCCGAAAACAAGAAAGCCCACAGGACACAGCAAAATCCTGCAAACACCGATGCAAACCGCATAAACAAAGAAAACACACAGCAACCCTGTAAAGCCCCGAAGCCGAAACTTCAGAACTCTTAAACCCCTAAGGCGTCAGGGTTTAGGGGTTTAGGGGTTTAGGATTTAGGGTTTATGGGTAAGGGAGTACAGTCGGGACTTCCGATTCCCCTCTACACAAGAGCCTCTAAAGCCACAATAAACCTATCGTGCTTACAGCATATACAGGCTGGTTGTAAACCCGAAGCCCTAAACCGCAGCACCCTAAACCCTAAAGCTCAAAGCCCTCAACCCCAACACCCCATTTCCAACACATGAACCCAAAGCCCCTAATCCCAACACTCCAAGCCCTACACCCTGAACCCCAAGCCGTAAACCCCACAGGCCCCGGCCGTTTGATCGGAATCCAGCGCGCTGTTTGCACAAAGCTCGGCCACGCGAACCTGGGCAAGCAACCGGGTCCTTTTTCAGGGTCGTTGGGTTTAGGGCTTAGGGTTCAGAAACCCTACACCGTTGTTGTTGTGGCTGTGGTTCACTGCTCTTAACTATGGATTTCCAGGGCCTTAGAGAAGCTTTCGAGGATTCTGCTGTCGGGTTTTGGGTTTACGGGCTTGGGAAGGCCAGGAGCTTGAGGTAAAGGGCTACATTGAGGGTTTCGGGCTTAAGGTTCGGGCTTGTGAGGTTTTACGGGTTAGGGTTTGCCGTTAAAGCAGTCGAGGGTTCAGGGCGATATTGGGGGTTTGATTTGGGGTTTGGGTTTACGGATTGATTAGTTTAAGGCTTTAGGTTTCCAGGGTTTGGGCTCTGGGCTTGCGCTTTCGATATGGGTTTAGGCTTTTGGGTCCGGGTTAGAGGCTTGGGGTCGCTTCTGTGCGGTGGGCTCCGTGGCCAAGGAACAAGCTTTTAAGGTTCAAGGTTTGGGGTGGTTTAGGGTTTAGGTAGTTTAGGGTTTAGGGAGCTTAGGGAGTTTAGGGTTTATAGGGTTTATTATACACTCCCAAATACTGAACTATAGTTCACGGCTGGTACAGGGTTCAGGGGTCATACACTCCCCCCAGTACGAGGGTTGTACTAAAAACTACTCGCAACTCCGAAACCTCTTCCTCAAGGAGTATACCTTCAGTTTGGAGTGGGATCCAAGTCGTTAAGCTTTGAGGAACATTTGCTGATACTGGAGCCTTGATAGTTTGGATAAGGATTTAGTGTGAATTATATTGTGCTTACAACACTTAACCCAAGGAACCCCAATGAACTGCATTGCTCATCACTCAAGCCTCTATCATGATGAAAGGGTTCTGGAAGTGTTGAAGCCTCCGGCTACTCAGCGACAAAGCCAAGGTCTGCCCACAGCCATGTGACCAGCTCGATTCGCGGGTTATTTTCTGGAGGGGTCCACTGAAGGGTGCTAGCAGCTTGAATGGATACAGGGTGTAAGGCGTAGTCGCGGCGGCTACATGTAGGCATTGAAAACGGACAAAAGTGCTAGGTCCTAGGTCCTAGCTATTGAGGCTCCTGCACTACGCTGACAGCTCCAAGTCGGTTGTTACGGACTTTGATGCCTCTGATGCACGTGAGATGCATGTCATGCTGGTGAAGTCCTTAGCAGCGCCAGCATCCAACAATCAATCATGCTTGGCCTCAGTATGTTGGAGGTGCTCTTACACCAGAGGCATCCGGAAATTTCGTGCAAGTGTCAGCATGCACCAGGAGACACAATAGACACACGATGTCAACCCAGCTGCTAAAGGCTGCAACCATGACCGGTGTGCTGCAGCAACCACAAAAGACTTTCCCCGCTCAACCATTTGCAAGTCCACTCCATTGCCAACATTCACCAGCAAATTAGCGATGTCGGCGTGGCCGTCGAATGCTGCGTACATAAGAGCCGTTCGGCCGTGAATATCCTGCAAGTCCTTGTCAGCGCCAACCTCCACCAGCAAACGTGCAATCTCGGTGTGGCCGTAAGCCGCTGCAAGCATGAGGGCTGTCACCCCTCCGGTACTCTGGGAGTTCTTGTCCGCACCGAACTGTACTAGCAAGCGAGCGATACCAATGTGCCCATTAGCGGCAGCATGCATGAGGGCCGTTCTGCCGTCCGAATCCTGCCAACTCGTGCTGGCTCCAGCATCCATCAGCAAATAGGCGATCGCTTTGTGCCCGTCAATCGCTGCATGCATAAGAGCGGTTCTTCCGTGAAGATCCTGCAGGTCCTTGTCTGCGCCAGCGTCCACCAGGAGGCGCACGATGTCAACTCTTTCTCTGCGAGCTGCCATGCCAAGAGCTGACATGCCATAGGTAATGCCAAAGCTCAGCATGTCCTTGTCAGCACCATGCTCCACAAGCAAACGCACGATTTGCACATGGCCGCCCCATGCGGCATGCATAAGAGCTGTTTGGCCAGCATCATCCCGCAAGTCGGTTTTCGCCCCTGCTTGCAGCAGAGATCGCGTTGCCTGGAGATCACCCATATGGGCAGCATAGTCCACAAGCTCCATACCTGCCTGCCAGCCCTGCGCATCGCTGACGACGGAGAGCAGTACCAGATGAAGCTCAGTGTCCGAGTCGACCCGATCATCATCCTTCAAACAGCTGCCGTCACGTACAAGTTGTTGCAGGCTCACCGGGTGGCTGTGCAGTTTGCGCAAGTGGTGCTTCAAGGCCCGAACGTCGCCTTGCTTCAATAAGACACAGCATACAGAACCATTTTCTAGCCTTTCAGAATAATAGCTGCTCACTATACTAATACCTGCTAAGTATATACTAAGCATGTAAGAAGCTCAAGAGCGCCAAAAACAAAAGGGATTCAACAACCTAAGTCACGCAAGTCCTCCGCGCGAGCCACCGCCAGCTCTTCCCCGGAAAGTCCCCGCACAGACAGCATGGCCACTGGGTTCTTGTTAGGGGATTTAATTTAAGCTACCATAACAGGGAATAATAGGGTTTCCATATTATCCCTTAACAAGAACCCAGGCCAGGGAGGACGAGATGCCCAGAGACTCCAAAACCCCCTAATTAAGGAATATACCTTAAACTATAACAGGAACACAAAATATGATTTAAGGTGTATATTCCTTTTAATTAAGGGGTTTTGGAGTCTCTGGGTGCTCCAGGTTGCGACTCAGTTCTTTGACTGAGGAACCCTGGTTCGGGATTGGTTTGGGCACTCAAACCTTCCGTTTGAGGTTTAGGGTTTAGGGGTTGATGTTTGTTTTCAGCCTCTCGATTTAATATATGTCATTATCTCCTGCATCTTGCGTGTAGCTTGTTGAAAACCAACTTGACTTGCAAGCTTTGACTCGTTCAATGCGACGGCCGTCCGAAGCCATTGACAGCCTAGACATGCACTTCCAAACTCACATCCAACAGGGGGACCCACTGCAACTCTTGCGCTCACAGCGCGAGTGGACCATGGCCCAGCGTATATCTCAAGCACACTTCTGCAAACGACTGAACCGCCAAACCCTGCAAACCCCAAACCCTCAACCCTAAACCTTAAGTCGTTACTAAGACCCAGACTCCGAATCCCCTTAATTAAGGAATATACCTTAAATCATATTAGGGTTAAAGTTTAAGGTATACAGCGGAAGTATTGGTTAAGA
>CAJNJA010059996.1:0-23789 GCA_905231915.1 Symbiodinium necroappetens
CCAGCTGTTTGCTTCTGGGCTTTGGGTTTCCGGTTTCGGGTTTAGGGTTCCGGGTTTAGGGTTTCGGGTTTCGGGCTTAGGGTTTAGGGTTTCGGGTTTAGGGTTTAGGGTTTAGGGTTCGGGGGGTTTGGGGTTTAGGGTTAGGGTTTAGGGCCTTAGGTGCCCTTGAGACCCTGATGTCGAAGCCCTGAACCCTCAGGCACCCGCTTCCAGGGGTAAACGCCTCAGGGCTGTTGGGGTTTAGGGCTTAGGGTTGAAGCTTCAAGGCGATCGGCAGTCAAGTTGTAACTGTCAGTTGTTCGGCCTAGGTGGTTTCATGGTTTCATCTAACCTTTCAGAACATGTTTGACCTGTCGTCCGAAGTTCGAAACCATGAGCCAGATCTTGCATGTCTCGTGGGTTTCTCTGCTGTCGCCTAAACCCTAAACCCCTAAACCCTAAACCCTAAACCCTCAACCCTAAACCCTAAATCCCTAAATCCCCAAACCTAAACCCTAAACCCTAGGTGTTGTTCGACCTGCCGCCATTGTCTGGGGATCGGATCGAAGCAGCACACCGAGTTGGAACACGCATGCTGAGCTCTAATCGAGGATTGCTATCAACCGCAACCAGGGCAGAAATCTATTCATGACAATCTCAACAGCCATCGTAACGAGTTTAAGAGTTTCCCATGATAGTCGAACAACCACAAAACTTGACTGAGTATGGAACACATATATGTGCCAGAAAGCCAACAGTTCCGGACAATGTTTGTCACGTGGAGTTTAGGGAGGTTAGTTTGGGTCTAGGGTTTAGGAGTTTAGGACTCAGGGTTTAGGGTTTAGGGCGTTTCGGGTTTCGGGTTTAGGAAGCCCCGTAGAATACGTAACTCTCGGGGCCGGTCTAGGGTTTAGGGTGGGCAGAACGCTGCAATGGAGCTGCGTAGTGAGCCTTTGACGGGCCTGCGACGAGGCCCACCGCATCTGGATATAAATTATTGGTCATGTTGTTGTTACGAATATATATATATATATGTATGTATATATATATATAGGATTCATAGTTGTTGTACTTATCATTATGTTGTTGATACTATCATAAAAGATGATCATGATTACTACTTTGTATAACGATCATTATATATGTTACTGTTACCATTTATAGGTGACGGCGCCCGTAGCGCGCCCTGCGTTTAAGCCACTTGTTCAGCTTTCAGGGTTGTTTTTCCTGTTTGGGTGGGGAGGGGGGAAGGGTGGGTGGAGAGGGTGGGGAGGGGGGGGGGTGTTAGAGCGTCAGATTCACATTGCGTCCACGCCCAAAACACTGGTATCTGCAGCGTTTTTGCCTCTTTGTACCACATACTGCGCAAAAAATAATGTGGAACAAGACACGTTGTCGCAAGCATCCATGCCTGTGGCGACCATGCCCAAAACCCTGGTATTTACAACGCTTTTGCTTTTGTGCAACATACTGCGCAAGGATGTGGAACACGTTGTCGTAGGCGTATAAAGCCTTGGCCGGCCTCTGCAAGAAGTGTAGGGCTTGACAAAGTTTCGCTCGGAGTCTGCGTGAAAACGCTCCCACCGCCTAGGATTTAGCACTGTAAACCTCCAAAAGTATGGGATGTTTCAGGGAGTTGTGCCCTTCTGCTTGATGCGCCTTCCTGTAAATTGTGCGTTTTCCCAGGGCTTTGGCAACGTGCAGCAACAAGGTGTATGCGCAAACATAAGGCGTATTACAGGCACCGTTACCTATTCATACTACGATCATGATGAATCACTAATGATGGTTTCCGGATTCAGGGCAATGGTTTTGGGGCTTTCGAGTCTAGACTTGATCAATGAACCTCTTTGCAACGAGCCCAACGTTCGAGTTGAAAGGTCTGGGTTGGAAAATGTCTAAGTGGCCTTGTAGCAAGAATTACACGAACCCTAAACCCTAAACCCTAAATTCTAAGCCCTAAGCGAACTTTCCATCGTTCAGAGGGCACACATCCACCATATCCTAAACTCCAAGCCCAAACTTGAGACACATGCGGCAGTATAGAGCACAGCCCACCTTCCCTAGACCTGATACTAGCAATCATCAAGAACACCACACTTGTAACAAATATATGGAAGCCTAAAGAAATCGCAATTAGATTTCCTTAATATAGTGAGACTCTAACGGAGCCCAAAGCCCTATTCAAACTATTAAGGCCCCTACATTAAAGACCTCCCCCCCCAGTCTGTCTAAACACCCAGGGGCCAAAGAAGACAGAGTCCCAGACCCTCCGTGGGCGGGGCGGAGCATCGACATTCGAGTCAATGGGATAATGTAGGCCTAGGGTCTAGTGCTGTAGGGTGGGCATTCAGTCTTCGGGTTAGACTAATGTCTTATGCTTGCGAGCCGCCATCAGCACAAAGCCTTTTCCAGAAATCTGAGTTTGAATCTAGAGTCGTGGATCCACGTTTTCCATAGGTTCCCGCGGTCGGAATTCTTGGCACACTTGTTTTTCGTCTATAGAGTATGCCGCATGCCGAATCCCGTGATGCCCGACCTTTTCGAGGTAATAGGGTTTTGGGAGTTTATAAACCTAAACCCTAAAATTAGGCCCTAAAACTCAATCCTGATTCCTCCACTCGCATGCCAGGCGTTTCCCTCGGCCCGAGCCACAAAGTGGGCTCACGCCGCAGGGAGCTGTGACCACGGGGTTTTGCTGAGCTGTTAGGCAATTTGAGGGTGGAGCGCTTGCTCTTTGGCTTGGCAAAGATACTGTCGTTGGACCAGCTTACAGCACAATGCAGTGATCGGGACATTCGGAGAGGTTTCGTATACTCGTCTGTGATCCCCGCGCCAATATGTTCAATCCGCCTTCGTTGTGAAGAACCCTAAACCCCTAATAAACCCTAAACCCTAAACCCCTGAACCTCTAAATCCCTAACCCCTAAACCCTAAACCCCTAAACCCCTAAACCCCTAAGCCCCTAAACCCTAAACCCTAAACTCCTGAACCCTGAACCCTCAGTTTCAGGGCTTCGATCATGGCCGACTCTTTTCGTTTTGGAGTTAGGGATTCTGGGCTTTGGAGGGACCAGGCTTGCCGGTGTGGAGTTTGGCGCCTTGTTGGTTTGTATTAGGGTGTGGTATGGTTTAGGGTTTAGGGGTTAGGGTTTAGGGGTTGGTATGATTTTGCAAGAGACTTGTTTTTCGGAGACTTTGACAGGGCTCGTAGGCCCTGTGCAGGCTCTGGAACTAGGAGGATTCGAAAAGGCCCTGACCGTTCGGATTTGGAATCTACTATGGCTCTCCGGTTGAGACTTGGCAGAGTTTCGATGTCCCTCAAAATGGGAGCATAAGCTCTACATCCCGCAAATCCCGTAACCCCAGCCGATGACCCCAAACCCTACAACGGCCCCACGGCCTGGGCGCAATGAATACCAGGATACGTACGTATTATAAAAGCATCACCCATATTCATCCGGCTCAGATTTGCCATAATTTAATAGGCCATGAAGGAACCCTTAACGCCTTTAAAGGAAGCGTATCAAAACCCTATTAAAACCCCCTAAGCCCCTAAACTCGCCTAAACCCTTAAACCCTTGAGGGGCCTTAAAACCCTTTTCTAATCCCTAAGCCCGAATTAAAACCCAAAGCCCTTCAAGGAGCCCTTAACACCATAGTCTACTTGTTTAGGCCCTACACCCTAAACCCCAGACCCCCCCTCAACCCTCAACCCTACACCCTAAACCCTAAACCCAAAACCCTAAACCCTAAACCCTAGAACCCAAAACCCTTAGAGGCCCCTCCGGTTTTTCGAAGGAGTCGTCCAGCCGAAGGCGCCTCCATCCTGGCCGGCACTGCCACTTGGCCCAAATGTGGGCTTACGGTTTACGGTTCAGGGCTTAGGGTTTAGGATTTTCGCAAGCGGCATTGTGATTGTGGGAGCGAAGTAGGTTTCTTGGGTGTGTTCTCGAAGCCTGATTAACTACTTATGCAATTCCTAGGGGTTCCAAAGCAAGATTAAAACGGAAGCATTGCTACACCGTGCAGTATACCGACAAACTCTATTCTTGCTCCCCAATCCCTACACCCGAAACCCGAAGCCGTGAACCCTAGGTTCGAAGCCTTGAACCCCAAACCCTATAAATCCTAAACCCTAGAGCCAGGATAGAAGCTTATAGACCTGCACAGATTCCTTGCCACGCTTGTAAGATCCCCGAAGCCGAACAACAGCGGCGCAAACCATGGACAAACATGGGATAAATCCCGGTCACTCTGGATTTTAGGGTCTTGGGTTTACGGCGTTCCGTGTTTACTGTTTAAGGTTTAGAGTTTAAGGTTTTGGGCTTAGGTTTTTTGGGTTTGGGGTTTTGGGTTTGGGCTAAGAGGGTTTTTGGATTGGGGCGTAAGGTGTATGAATGATCAAGATTCGTGGCTCAGCACTTTGGGGTTCAGGGCTGCTTAGGGCTTACCTGGACCCTGACTAACCTACCTTTTCAAGTATGACAGATCCCAGAAGGAATGGGTTCCTGTTTAGGGTGTGGCGTTTTAGGGTTTTGGGGTACGCTATAATAAGTTTGATAAGGAAATGTAAAGACAAGCATTACTATGCATTACGAGCTCTTCAGGCTTCTATATTATAAGGCCCTATAAGCCCTAAACCCTAAACCCTAAAGAAGCCCCCGATCAGATCCAACCCTCAAGCCCAGTACTCCCAAAAACTCTAAGCTTTCAAAACCTGGCCGAACGCCCACGGTTTAGGGTTTAGGGTTTTGGGCCTAACCCAGAACCCTAAAGTGTAAGACCTAAGCCAAGCCTTATAACCCTACACCTGCGAAGCCTGGAATCCGGCGCCACCCTAAGGTGCGGCCTGCAAGCAAGTCGTTCGCTCAGCTTTTCCGCCAATTGGGGTTTGAGGTTTACGTTTAGGGTTTAGGGAAGGGGTCAGCTGCATAAAACGTCCTAGTATCCAGGGGTGCGGACATTAAGTACCATAAGGTATCATCTTCGCATTTAAAGCATACTTTTGGATCCTGTTCTTTCTGAGGAGTCAGCGACAGGGACATCCAGGGTGTAGGCTGCAATCGAAACGTTTTTGGGTGGACGTTCGAATTGGCGCCAAGAGCAACGAGTTGTCCCTACAACGCGAGACCTTAACCTTAGAGCCCTATGGACCCGAACCCCGTTCAGGGTTGAGTGATTTCGGATGCTTTGGTCCCACCACCCTTTGCAAGTTCTTCATGCACAGATACATCTACAAGTATACCGCCCAAAGCGGTGACAGGGTATCCGCGACATGCGCCGCAACCCTCTGGTGTGCAGAGGGGCCGGTTGCCTGGGCTCGTCCTGCATGGTCTCCAAGCCCTCAGACGAGAAGCAGAGAAGACTCCACTCCCGGTGCATGTTGGCCCCAATCCTCAAACCCTAAACCCTAAACCGCAACTGAAACAGCCGAAGTGTCCGGAGCAGGCTCTGGAGCCGGCCTATCAATGCAGGATGGAGAGTAGCAGAGACCATGCAAGGGTTGGATAGGGATCTTCTCGCAGACCTGCGACCGGCACGAGGGTTTAGGGCCTATAGGGCTTTACAGGATCGCAAGTGGTCCTCCAGGCAGAAAGGGTCATAGCTCCAAGTTTCTACCACCCTGAGCCGTAAGTCTTGAACGGCACCCTAAACCCTATAGGCCCTCTAAGCCGTAAGTCCTGAATGGCAAGCCCGAAAGCATACTGGCCTCAAGCCCTCGACCCCGATCCGCTCAGCTTGCAAGCCTCTGGCCTTCCAGCCGCCCAGAAGTGCCAAACCCTCAGTTCATAGTGCTTCTTTCAGAAACCAAGCAAACAGGGACCAAAAATAGTACAGCACAGCGAAATCAGCGGATTTTTAGGAACCCTATAAGGGGTCTTTCGTATTCAGAACTGCCCATATCCGGATTAAGGCGTGAATACCTCGAACCGAAACCCTGAACCCTTAACCCTTAATCATAAACCCTAGGCCCTAAACCCCCCGTATCTGGAAACGCGCGAACACCTCGAACCAGCACAGCCAAAGTTTCGAAAGACTCTTGAATAGCACCCTAAACCCCACCCCTAAACCCTAACTCCTATACCCCTATACCCCTAAGTCCTAAACCCCTAAACCCTAGATCCCTATACCCCAAAATCCAAAGAGTTTCGACCCCAAGCCCGAGTCCGAAATACTGAAATTCTGAACGCAGCCCTAAAGCCTAAAGTCCTAAGCAGTCTCTTGCATAATATCCCTAAACCCGAATTTAAACCCCAAAGCCTAAACCCCAATTAAGCCCTAAAGCCTACAGCCTAAACCTTAAAAACCCCGATCCCGAAATAAGGGTCGTAAAGTCCGCTCCGTTGCGGATTGAAATAAAAGCCTGTTAATGTATTCAGCCCACGGGTTCGGGGTTTAGGGGCTAATCCAGAACCGCAAACCGTAAACCCGAAACCCCAGACATCCAATTCAACTACATCTTAAATTTAGCCGTAGGGTTTAGGTTTGGGGATTTAGGGTTTAGGGGTCCAGGGTTTAGGGTTTAGGGGTTTGGGGTTTAGGGTTGCAGAGCCTTGCTTGCAGCTGACAAGGATTGCGGACGCAGAGAAAGTGGGCCACCCCTCATGGCCGACCAGGCTATGCTGAGACGTTTGGCACTTCCCTACCGGGTCTCGAAACTGAAGGGCTGAGTAGGTGGCAGTTTAACTTTTTGGGGCTTATATAACCCCACGGTTGATGATATAAATCCTGCATTACCCCATAATATGGAGTATATATATATATATACTATCATTTGCCATAGCTTGTAGGGTCCTTGAGGTAATTTAGTAGTTCAGCATTTATATCATCAACCGTAGTATAATTCAAAATTCAAGGAAGGTTGGCCCCGAACCCGACCTCAGACGTCTGACGGCAGGCTGAAGCACAAAAGCGGGCCGAGTCGCTCTCTCGAAGTCTATTGTGCCGGGGCCCCTTGGGGTTTAGGGCTTAGTGATCGGAACTGCAGTTGTTCTTAAGGTTAGAAAGAGAGGGAGAGAGAGAGAGAGAGAGATGGATCGATCGATCGCACGCACCAAGGAACAATGTTAGCTACTCTTTGGTATCTCGTCTCGTACCCGACGAGATTATGTCAGTTACTGTTAGTTCGTATCAGCAGGCATGTGGGACTTAGCAGGTGCAGTGTTCCAGTCGTGCTCAACACATGTGTAAGCTGTGGTTTGCCAGCAATTTCCTGAGAAACCCTAAACCCTAAACCCTAAACCTAAACCCTAAACCCTTTATCAAACACCCAGAGACCTGTCGACTCAGGCCACTGCTGAACATTAGGGTTTAGGGTTTAGGGTTCTGCTTCTGGAGGAAAGGTCCTTGTAAGGGAGGCCCAAGGATCCTTTCGCTGTGCTATGCAGTGCATTGCCTTGCTTAGGATTCGGAGGATGCGGACCATGGGGAGCTGTGGGTATGTCCGGTCTACGGGATTCCATGAGGTGTAAGACTTACCTTCGTCCGCGTTCATGGTCGCGTGTTTCCCTGCCGAAGGCGTCGGGGCTCGGTGTTGGCCCTTCAAGAAGTATTCGGTGTCCATTGAGGCATCGGCAGCAGCTTCTACCACCGTATCCTCGTCATGGTCGTCGTCACCGCCATCATCCTCATTATCATCATCGCCGTCACCCGTCGCCATCAGCATCACCCTCATCACCCTCATCACCCTAAGCCCTAAATCCTAAACCCTGAGCCCTAAACCCTAAATCCTATAACCCCTAAACCCTGAACCCTAAACGCTAAACCCTAAACTCTACACCCTGAACTGAAGGCCCGAGTGGCCCAGGTTGGAAGTGGCACAACGGTGGACGTGAAGTGGAGGGCTTCGAGGCGAAACTGAACCGCAGGGTTGAGGGTTTAGGGTTTTGGGTTTAGGGTTTAGGGTTTAGGGTTAGGGTTTGAGTAGGGTTTGGGGTCAGCGGATTCTTACCAGGCCCCGGTACAGTCTTGGCAGGGGGGGTCGTTGGTCGATCTTAGGGTTTGGGCTTTAGGGTCCAGGGTCCGGTTCTTTCCATGCTTGAACTGGCGGTTTAAGGTTGCAGATCAGTACGTCCTTCGCTGAGAGACCGAATGACCCTTAGAAGTAAAGGAGGGGGCCTTCTACCCCTAACCTATGTATCCCTATATGGTATTACCCCTATACTATGTAATGTATCCCTATATGGTTTCTGAGCCATAAGCCTGCTAGTACCGACACCCTAAACCCTAAACCCCAAACTCTCAACCCTAAACCCTAAACCCTAAACCCTAAGCCCTAAACCCTACGCCCTAAAACCCTAAGCCCTAAACCCTAAAGCCTAAACCCCCAAAACAGAGGCCCGGACCAACAGTCCTCTTTTCCCGCTTCTGTGAGGATGACCCCATCACGATCGTCCGCGTCGGTCACAGCGGAACGCGGCCCTCGCAGGCACAGAGAGAGAGGGTCTCCCGACTCCCCCGAAACCCTCAGCCCTAACCCTAAACCCTACAGCCTGAAGCCTAAACTCCAAACCCAAAGTTGCCTAAGCCTTGAAAAGCTCCAGACCCCTCACCTCAATCTCATGCTTAAAGTCTCCTTGGGCCCCGAATCCTGAGGATAGGACTGGCGCGAGATATGCACGCGCAGAAACAGACGGTGCGTGATTGTTTGATTGAGACGAGAGAGACAGAGAGAGGCAAATTAACTGAGTAGAGCTCTCCAAGCAAGAGTCATTTAACTTGATTTTGATCCGTCCTTCTTTGTCTTTCGGGCTTAGTTAGGAAGATGATTTAGACTTTTAGGGAGTATGCTGCAGGGGTTTGATTCCCGTGCCTTGGGATGCTTTAGGTATGGAATGCACACATGAAGCTGGCTACTTTTTTAATGTATTGGCTTGCTACAAGTTCTGTTTTGCGGTAAAAAATTGCAACTGGGGCGTGACATTCATGCTTAACGGAAGAAAAGAGCCGTCATCGTGTCTGTCATTGATCTGCTTTTTGCGGGCCATGAAACGCACTGCCTCAAATACCTTGAATTAGCATCACCCCATACGACAAGTCTTTATTACTGGCGTAGCCGGCTTCGGGCAGCGCCAGCCTAAATCCTGAAAGCCCCAACAGTTGAACTCAAACGGCCCTGAACGCATAAAGGCCCTAAGCCCCATGCATGGTTTAGGGGTGAAGGGTTCACATCAGCGTTTAAATTCGAGATTGAGCTTAAAAGCCTTATCCCAGCTGTAGCAGGCCATTGAGAGGCGACTCAGTCGCTGGCTGGGGCGGATCATGGCGGAAGATCAGCTTCCTGGTTGAAAAACGGCTCTTTGAGGAGGGGGCTTCGGGGTTTGGTTTCGGATTCAGGATTTAGGGTTTGGGGTTTAGGGGTTTTGGGGCTTTAACGCAGGCTCTTTGAAGGGCTTTTGTAAGGGCTGTAGAAGGGTCTCAGGGGATCCCAGTGATCCCTACTTGGGGGAAAAGGTTTGCAGAGTTGAGGATGAAGCCACTAATAAAGACCTCTAACCCCTAAACCCTAAACCCTGAATCCTAAACGGTCCTAAACCCTAGACCCTGTAAACCCTAAATCCTGCATCGACAACCTCCGCCACAGCGTCAACACGTTGTTCGAGTCAAAAGCCTGGGGGCGGAACGTCATCGTCGGCATATGCCCTGGGGTCCAGCTCCTGTACACCGGATGGACAAAAAATCCACCAGTGCTGAGTGGACCACCGAAGGGCGGTCCGCTTCGAGTCCAACCGTTCTGCGCCTTCCTGCCTGTTTGCGCGGCGTTCACAACATTACTAAACCTAAACCCTAAAGCCCCTAAACCCTACAATCGTATAAGCCCTCAGCCATAAGCCCAAAACCCTGAACCCTAAACCCTAAACCCTAACAATCCTAAACCATAAACCCATGTACCGTAAACCGTAAACCCTGAACCGTGAACCGAGTTCCCATCACCAAGGCAGCGTCTGGAGTTGGATCAGCAACGTCGCCGCAGAGCCAGGCCGGGGGTTGTCCTTTTCTCTGTTTATGAGTTTAGGGTTTAGGGTTTAGACTTTATAGGGTTTAGAGTTTGGAGTTTAGGGGTCTGAGTCTACCGGCTCACGCTGAGGTTGTCGGGTTTGGTATAGTTATTTCGCTTTGACTAGGACGCTGACATGTACAACAACCCAGTCCTACACTCGAAACTTTAAACCCCCTAAACCCTCCAAAGCCCCAGCCCCAAACCCTAAGCCCCACACCTAAGCCGTAAACCCCGACCCCCCAAGCCCTAAACCCCGAAAACCCGAAACCATCCGGCAACCCGAGACCAACTGGAGCAGTCGAGGGTTTAGGGTCCATGTTTTAGGGTTGAGGGTTTAGGTTTTATGGTCTACGGGATCAAAAGGATTCTTAAAGGCTTTGGTAGGGTTTAGAAGCCACTAAGATCTGATTCATTTTCCCTTCTTGGGACTTCTTGGGTTAAGGAGTTAAGGAGGCATATTTACACAGGAGATGGTGGGCCCACCTAGCTAAGAGTCTGTGGTTCACGGCTTAGGGCTTGCAGCAGTTTAGGGTGGTTCTCTCAGGGCATGGAGTTTTTCGTGGTGTAGGGCTTACAGCTTGGGGTGTTTTGGCCCATCGGCCCGGGGTTTGGTTGGGAATGAGGGCTTTGGGTTTAGGGCTGGGTATCAGCGATTGTTTGCGTTATTTGAGCCATGTTGACGTCGAGCGAGGTTAGTGGAAGATAAGAGTTCACTTGCCCAGATGGTGGTTATATACTACAAGTATGCAATGGAAGTAGGCCCCACACGACCATCCTTATTATGTTTTGGGGACCGAACTCCTTAATAGTAATATACATATATATATATATATTTATTTATTTGTTTATTTATTTATTTATGTATGTGCATATGTATGTATGTATGTATGTATGTATGTATGTATGTATGTATGTATGTATGTATGTATAGCTAGCTAGCTAGCTAGCTAGCTAGCTAGCTAGCTAGATAGATAGATAGATAGATAGATAGATAGATATATATACAGATATATAGATATATAGATATATATAGTTTTTGATATAACTCCCATGACGCTTCCATGTTGGTTTAGTGTTTTTTGGGTTCTTGCCTGCATGCTCGTGGTAGAGTTTACAGAATTTTGGGGCAGGCCTGTGTTGCAAGCTTGGCTTGGTTTTGGTGGTCACTCCAGAACCATTCTTTTCGCTTTAGACCCTGAGCCTTGAATCCCCAAATTGCCACAATCTTACGCAACCCTTAGACCCGTATCCTCTTACCCCTCGCAGCCTGCAAACCGTAATGCACAGCTAGTAAGCCCAAGTCCTATCGCCTCCCACTGTAAACTACTATTACCGTAAATGCCTATACCTGGACCCTCCATCTACCCTCTATCAGACCCTGAATACCCTTAATTTGAGACCCTTTACCCCTATTTGAGGGACTTGGAGGGTCTTGGTACACGCCCACCGAAGGAGTCAAGAGGCCTACGAGCGCTGGCTCCGGCAGAAGGCACTGGACGACGAGCTCAGAGATTGGTTAAAGGAAACTGGGAGTTTAGGGTATATAGGGCTTCCACAAGGCTTTTAGAAGGTATATAGACCTTCTATAAGGCTCCTATAACAGTAACTACCCACCTGAAAATGAAAATGACCTGGAGTTGGGCTGCAAGCAAAGACAGTTTGAGGGATTAGGGTTTAGGACTTCTGGGGGTTTAGGGTTTAGGTCTTGAAGCAAACAACTAAATACACTGCGCAATGCTCAATACATACAGGATACAGTTGCAGCTCGCATTTTTCAGGCTCGACATTGCCCAAAAGCCTCCAGCAGCACGGTCTTTGGACCCAAAAACCTGAGTTTATGAGTCCTCAGAGTTGTAGGGTAAGCCCTAAACCCTAAACCCGAAACCCTAAACCCTTATGAGCTCATGAGGTCCGCCCAGAAGCCTTCTGAGCTTTCGATTCCCAAAAATTTGGCCCAGACATCGGTCTCAAAGCTTTTTTTCTCAGTCTCATCACCGAATGAGCCTTTAGGGTTTAGGGTTTAAGCATTAAAGCCCAGAGGTTATGATTAGATGTGACCGTCTTGTTGTTTCTAGTTTTGAGTCTATGGGGCTTCTAGGGAGTCGGCCTGTAGATAGATCTCTTCGGGATTTCTGGCGCGGGCTTAAGGGAGCCTGTGGGGTTTCGATGCATTACCCGTGCTCTTGGAACCAAGGCTTTTGGGGTCGTCATCCCTAGAAGGACCTGCACACATTTTGCCGGCAATCCCCTAAACCCTAAACCCTAAACCCTAAATCCTAAATCCTAAACCCTAAACCCTAAACCTCGAGTCCTTTGCTGCCAGGAGGCTGCGGCGCAGCAGGCGGAAATGATTCAGGCCATGCTGGGCGTGGAGTTGGGATATGGTCTTGCTAGGCTTTCGAAGCCTTTATGGCGACGTGCGCACAAGGCCTGAACTGAGCGTTTAGGGACTATAGAGGTCTTTGGTTTGTAGGAGTCTCGAGATCTTACTATTTGGAGTTTAAGTTCTAGGATTCTAGGGTTCCGGGGGTTACGGGCTTCTGCACAGAGCCGTGTACGGCTTGAGTCGACATTGTCGTATGCACTTCCCCCATCTGAGGACTTTGTAGAGACTCTGGGACTTAGTTAACCCTAAACCCTAAGCCCTAAACCCTAAACCCTAAACCCTCAGCCCTAAACCCTAAACCCTATAAGCCCTATAAACCCTAAACCCTAAACCCCTAAATGAGACACTGATCACAAAGGGACCATTGCAGGGGGCCCAGGCCTCCCGTAGCAAACCTGGCCCAAGGAAGCTAAGCAACTGGAGGGGAAGGCTTGAGAGACGTCTCGAGGTGTGAGTGCATGTTTGTTTTTTTCGCAGAGCACCATTTTTGAGCACCCGTCCAGCCTATGTGCTTGATTGAGACAGCACTCCGCAAAATTGCTTGCTTGTACAGAACATCAGCACTGGGAACGTCTAGTTTTCTCGTTCTTAATTGTACTGGTGGTGTTTCTTTTTTGAATGGCTGCAAAACATGCAGAAAAACACGAAAACAGACCAAAAACACCCTCAATCAGTCTGATCCAGGCACTTCCACCAGCATACCCAGAGAATACCAAACATAATTTCCCTTCGAATTTCCAAGCGAACACCAAATGTCGAAAAACGATCCGAGAATTCCCCAATTTAAGCTCATGGAGAATCAGAAAGCAAGAGGAATGTCAAACATATTCGGTTACCTGCCAGTGCTCAAGACTGTGTTATCATCCGAAACGAGCGACTCCACTGCTAAATGAGAACCAAGCACAATTTGAGAGTATCTTCTGGAATCTCACCAATTTCACAACAAGCTGGTTCAAGAAGCGAGAAAAGTGGGTGGCGCGGGGCTAAGCCAAGGATCCCAATATAGGTTGTAAGAAAACGCTAACTACTTTCGGGAGGGGTGTCCAAGGGTGTGTGTTCGTGTGGTGCGAGACATACCAAAGTCTGCCTGTCAGGGTTTGCTGGTTGCTGCTGTTGGGGGCTGGCATGGAAGCTTGAACAATCGGTGACGCTATTCTTGTGCTTCGTTTCGGAATACAGAAAGCTAGTATACCCCCAAGGCTCCGTCGCAATTATTGTGGCCCTTCTAGCGCACCTGAGCTTTAGATCGCTAGCCGAGGCGAAATAAGGTATCGCTCGTGGATGTGCTTGTACTGCGGACCCTAACATTTGGGTAGTTTTCTAAAATGGGGTCCCTTTTGGGGTCCTTTTCATAAGCATGCCGTACTATATTGGGGACCTAAAAGGGGAGAACTAGCCATTTAGGGCCCAGCATTAGGGCAGCAGCTGCCAAGGGATCCTAAGTGCTTATATTATATAAGGGATTAGGATTGGGATTTTAGGGTTTAGGGTTTAGGGTTTAGGGTTTTGGAGGATAGGTGCACAGACCATTATGATAATTCCTGACAAAGGAATAAGTCCTGATACAGAAACCCTAGTTTGAACTAGGTCGGTACTGAGGACTAGACTGGGACCCTCAAGTTTCGGAAGACCCCTACACCCTACATCGTAAAACCCTACACCCAGAACCCATAAACCTTAAACCCCTAATCCCCAAGCCGCTAATCCCTAAACCCGTGAAGCCTAAACGGCCTAAACCCCAAACACCCACCACCCTGAAACCCTAAACTTAGGGTTTAGGGTTTTAGGGTTTTAGGGTTTAGGGTTTAGGGGTTTAGGGTTTAGGGTTTAGGGTTTAGGGCTTAGGGCTTATGGAATCGAGGCAGAGCAAAGTCGTCTCCTGGCTGCTTCACAAGAGCGGCAAAGGCTGCAGCAAGGGTTCGCCGGCCTGTTCGCTGTGATTGGTTAAGCATTTGGGGTTTAGGGTTTAGGGTTTAGGGAATTTAGGGTTCAGGGTTTAGGGTCCTTGGCCAAAAAACATCCCTTAATGTCCTGTTGCTTGTAGGGTTTAGGTTTACGGATTGAAAAAGAAACGAGGTTTCCTGCTAAGCTAGTGCTGGGGCTTTGTGGCTCCAATATTTATATCGTTTATGGTATACCCTATAAACCCTATAAACCTTAACCCCTATATACACCCTAAACCATAAACCGCTCGACATGGCCTTGGGGAATGAATTGCCGGTGTGGAGTTTCGGATTTAGCGTTGCTGCTACGCTTACGTCGGTTTAGGTTTTAGTGGTTTGGGGGTTTAGGGTTTAGGGCCGGAGTATGATTCCAGAACGCTACAGTTTAAGAACCTATAAGCCCTAAAAAACCCTTGCCAGTAACAGCAAAGATTTCGCGCTCTAAGACTTCAAAACAATCAGTGTCAGACGAAACTCGGAACCCGCGCTCAAAATGGATAGATCTCTAAATCAGGGTCCGTTAGGGTCCCATCTGATAAGGGTGCCGTACTATCTTCAGGACCCCCAAAAGGGACCCGAATTTGGGGCACCACTCAAAATTCTCTTTCGCTGCAGCCAAGCTCCGAAGCAAAATGTTTTTAAACCTCAAAGAATGCAGAAACCTGATGAAGATACCCTGGGTCCTTATTAGGATTCTTTTGTGAATCCTATTGATTTTTGGGTTATAGGGCCAGGGTTTCTTAACCAGGTGCTTACATGAAGATTCCCCAAAGCCGAACCTCTTACCCCCGAAGACATAAACGCTCCGTTCCCATGAAAAGGCCGAGCCGAGAGCAGTGCGACCAGCATTACGAGGCCTGCGTGCATTTGTAAGTTGCTGCTTTGTTCTCGTTACACCCTAAACCCTAAACCCTTAAAGTTGTGCGTGTGTGTCACGGCTTGGGTTCCAGTTGTTCATCATGCCCGAAGACACAGCCTGATCTCAGCATCTGAGCGTTCATTACAGGGTTGCCATCAGATGAAAGTTTGAGGCTTCAGTTGGATGTGGGTTTTGGGTTTGCGCTCAGTTTGAAGGAGTAGGGTGCGTAGGGGAATGGCACTGTGCGGAATAACTTTGTTCCTGGCAGGGTGCGTGGAGCCTTGTATCTAGTATCAGTGCAGCTCAGACTCTGGACTCCGAAATTGCTTGTCTTTTCTCCTAGGTGCGGCTTAGCTTTGGTGCGGCTTGACTTGGCTTGGTTCGGCTCGGCTTGTCGCTTGGATTCGCGTGGCTTGCCTTGATAATAGTAATAGTAATAGTCATAGTCATAGTAAAATTAACAACAATAGTAATAGCAATAGTAAAAAAGAATAATAATAGATAGTAACAGCAAAAATATAGCAATAGTAGTGGAAATACTTGTACTAGTGATATTTGTAATATATAATAGTACTACTTTGGCCTCGCAGGGCCTTTGCCCTTCGGTGCACGGGTGTTGGTGCGGCTTGGCTCTGCTTGGCTTGCCGCGGTTTGGCCTCGCATGGCCTTTTCGAGACATGGCCTGTACACACATATGAATGTGTCAATGCACATATGTCCATGCCGCACAAAGACCAAACCGCATTGCGGCTTAGACATGCGCACATGTACACATATCTACATTTGTACATTCATACACTGGTACAGTCAATGTCTACGTAAGTCGCTAGTCTACAAATCATTTAAAAAAAGACCCCAAAGCCTCAGCCGTAAAGTAGAAGCCAGAAATTTGGAACATCTTTTACCTCATGCTCTGGAACTAATCTACCTGTATAATAAGCTTCCAACACCAACTATGCTGAATCCATGTCTCAACTTAATAGGATCTGTCGCAATCCGTCATCGAACTATAGCAAGCCCTTTAAATCATTTGAGCCGTGCCGCAGTGTATAACACTTTATGAAGCCCTGTATAGCCCTTTAAAGACCACACTACACGGTGCTCCAGTGGCCCCTGAACAGGGCCATCCTCAACCCTCTCAGCCCCGAAAACAGGGCCATCTTCGGTTTACGCCACGTAACCCTAAACCCTAAACCCTGTCCTGCCAGGCTTGGTGTCGACGCTACGACGTGCGGCGCGCTGCGGCGCAGCCAGCGCGGCCGGCATCGTCGGAGGAGGCCATGATATAGGGTTCTGGTGTGTCCGGCTTTCGGGCCTAGGGTTTTTCGGCTTTAGGACTTGGGGTTTAGGGTTTAAAGTTTAGGGTTTAGGGCTTTATGGGATATCAGGTTCTAGAAGGTTTCTATTGGGGTGTAGCGTTTCGTGTTGACAGTTTCGGGGAGACTTTGGACTGAAGGTCCCTGTAGCACTTGACCCTGGTGCATTGGAGTCAGACAAAGGCCACCAAAGTAACAACAAGGCGAGCACGATAACGCAAACAACGGCAACAGCAACAACAGCAACAGCAAGAACAACCACGACCTCAACCACAACCACAACCGCAGCCACAACAACAGCCAACAGCCAACAGCCAACAACCAACAAGCAACAGGCAACAAGCAACAAGAAACAATAACGCACAAGAAACAACAAGCAACACACAACAAACAAACAGCCATCAACCAACACCCAACCACCCACAAACAACAATCCACAACAGCCAACCCCTACCGCACAGCCGACAACCGACAACCGAAAACCAACAACCAACAAGCAGCAGCAGCAGCAGCAGCAGCAGCAGCAACGACAACGACAACGAGAACGACAACGAGCAGGACGAAGACGACGACGACGACGACGACGACGACGACGACAGCAACAGCAGCAACAACAACAACAACAGCAGCAGAAACAACAACAACAACAAGATCAACAGCAACAGCAGCAGCAGCAGCAACAACAACAACAACAACAGCAACAGCGACAACATCAGCAACAGTAGCAGTATCAGTAACACCAACACTAACAGTAGCAGTAACAGTACAACAACAGCAACAACAACACCAGCAGCACCACCACCACCACCACCACCAACAACAACAACAACGACACCGACACCAACACCAACAGCAACAGCAACACCAACAGCAACACCAACAGCAACGACAACAGCAGCAGCATCAAAACAACAGCAACAGCAACCGCAACAGCAACAGTAACAGTAGCAACAACAGCAAGAGTAACAGTAGTAGTAACAGCAACAGTCACAGTCACAGCAACAGCAACAGCAACATCAACAGTAGGAGTAGGAGTAGCAGTAGCAGTAGCAGTAGCAGTAACAGTAACAGTAACAGTAACAGTAACAGTAACAGTAACATCATCATCATCATCACCATCATCATCATCAACACGACCACCACCACCACCACTGACAACAACAACAACAACAACCACAACAACAGCGATAACCCCGACGACGACAACGACAACCACCACCACCACCGCCGCCACCACCGCCGCCACCACCACCACCACCACCACAACACCACCACCACCACCAACAACAACAACAACGGCAACAGCAACGACAGCAACAACAACAACAACAACGGCAACAGCAACGACAGCGACAGCAACACAGCCGCGAAGGAGGAGCTGGAGCCAGAGGAGCCGGTCGCTCGCTACATTCCAGTGACCTTTGGCAGAGCCGAGGATTGAAGTCGGAGTTGAGGTGCGGCTATAATCAGAATAGGGGTTTTTGGGTATACTATATACTATAACTATCATAAGGAACCCCCAAACTACGGTTGATGATATAAATCCTGCATTACCCATAATAGGGAATGTACCAGAATTACCATAGTTTAGGGTCCTCAAGGTAATGCAGGATTTGTATCATCAACAGTATGCTTCAAAGGGCTGGAGTAGTTTACCGTAGAGCCTCCGAGGTCCCTTATCACTCAACCCTGCTCATAGCCGGAATCCCAAAGCCTTAAGCCTATGGGCCCCATGGCCAAAATCCCGAACCGAGTAGACTCAAGAGACTTTTCAGGCCTTCGAACGCTGAACCTAGTCTTTGTGGTTAGGCGCATTGCTTCCGGAGGCTTCCACAGTTCTGTTTTTGGAAGCGAAATTTTAAAGGGGGAGGGGGGTGATAAGGTTTAATATTTCAAGTAGGCTTCTGACTAGGATTTTATATAGAGTTGATAACGGTCTTACAAGGTCTGTTCGGTTGTTATGCGTTTTCTTAGAGGGTTTGATAGAGTTTGGAGGAAGTTGTTAAAGGAAGGTTTACATGCTTGACGGTCAAGTGGGTTTACGGTTTATGGGCTAGGGTTGCACATTTGTGTAGGCTGAGCTAGGCTTGTTTTGTTGATCATTTTTGGTGTCGAGTTCAGGGGCCATGCACATCATTTCAAGGGTCAAAGTACCTAAAGTCATACACCCCCAAATACTAAGATACAAAACCAATATCCCAAACCCAAGTATCCAATTAGGTCCTGTGGACCCATCACCTCGATCATAGCAAGACCTTGTGCGATCGCGAGTTTCGGTTTTACAGGCCTCTCAAGTCACCTGCTTCCTTTGATGCAGAGGGCTCCGGCGGCTCCGGTTTGCAGATTTTTTGTCTTTGCATGCAATGGAGGGGTCTGAAGAAATTGTAATGATATGCCCTCATATTATCGTTCCTAAATTCCTAAATATGCCTACTGCAATGTACCCCAAAACCTCATTCATCAAGGCCTCTACATTAATATTGGCTTTTAGCTCGAAGCTGCATGTTCTGCCGTGCTATCGGCGATGTGCGGCCAAAATTGCCCCACCGGGGCGCATCTGTACAGTGCCAAGATGGTTTCAGGGCCAGCAGAGACAGTGTCGACTCGTGCTTCAAAAGCGCACCGAATTCGAGTGTTCGGGTTTTGGGGGTCCGGCGGAGCGCTTGCTAGAGGTGCCTGAACTTGAATAGCTGTTATATTTAGCAAGGTGTTTCGCGACCCAAAAATCATCTTCACCATGCTTCAAGCTTCGTGACAGTGCTTGGGGGCTCAACTACGGTGTAGGGTGCAGGCTGCAGCACTAAAACCGAAGCACCTCTGTAGTCTGAAGCAAGGCTGCACCCAATAGCATCCGAAGCTCTTGCGTCATGCCGTCATGCCGCCTATCCCACTGTACAAATCAACCACCAAGCGGAAAGAATCGACAAGGTTCGGCTTAGCTTGTATACTGATAGAATCTGTGGTCCAAAGTAATCGTGCTTTGTCGTTGGACACTCCATCGAACTGAAGGTCATACATGGTATACTTGCCGGCCTGTGGCGAAAAACGGAAAGCTCGAACAATTCCTTCGTCCAAAGCGCCGGTCCAGAGACAGGCCGTGCCCCTGTCACCCCTGTGATCATCACCACACCTGACCAGGAGCCAGCCTTGTTTAAGCCAGCAAAACAAACTGACGTCACCCATGGCGATGAAGAAAATCCCCCAATGTTCCGCGGTTACCTAGCTCCACTTCTGAGAAGGCTCGGGGCCAGAGCTCCGGGTTTGGGTTTAGGGGTTCAGAGTTTATGGTTTAGGGGTTCAGGGTTTAGGGTTTCGGGGTTTCGGGGTTTCGGGGTTTAGGGGTTTAGGGTTTCGGGGTTTCGGGGTTTCAGGGTTTAGGGTCTCCTTTTCAGGCGTCGCTCCGTTTCTGTGGGGCTCCACGCAGACAAAGAGCCGGGAGCTCAGCCGACCCGAACAGCTAAGCATTCAGATCCCTCTTTGGGGTTTAGGGTTGGGGTTTACGGTTTCGGGTTTAGGGCTTTAGGGTTTAGGGTTGGGGTTAGGGTTTCGGGTTTGGGGTTTAGGGCAAATCCTGCAATTTGTGGGATCTCGGCTTGCAATGAGTGGCTGTAGAACCCATATCGAGGCCTGAAATGACTTACAGAACCCTTAAAGCAACCAGTGTGCAGCCACGACAGAAACACGGAACCCTCCAACCCTAAGCCCCCATAGCCAAGTTCCCGACACCGCATGAAACACAGCACCTGAAGTCCTAAACCCTACCTGCGCCCTAAAGAACCTACCCTTTTGGGTTTCCGTATGTAACTCCTTAAAAAGGTAGGTTATTTGGGGTTAAGGTAAACCCTAAACCCCCCATTAATATAGGGGCCTAAATAATTACCAATACTAGTTTAGGGGTTCCTGATTAGAATTAAATAGTATGCCCCAAAACCCTGTTCTAACTATTAAGGCCCCTACATTTAACTGCTGAAGTCCTAAAACCCTGCTGAACTCTAAAACATCCTGGCTCAGGACCGACCAACACCGACAACGAGTTCAAGGGGAAGGCCCAGCCATATCCATAAAAAGGTATAATATGAGAACCTGATCAAGAAACCCAGGGTCTCTTGTTAGGATTCCTTAGATGGACCCAAAATATGTTAGGATTTATGGGACCAGGGTTTCTTACTCAGGTTCTCTAAGGTTCTCTAGGACATTTTCAGGTGGGTAGTTGCCGTTATAGGAGCCTTATAGGAGGTCTATATACCTTATCTAAGAAACCTTATAGAAGACCCATATACCCTAAGCTCCCCACCTGTAGTTTCCTTTACGGTTCCTACATTACACTTGCTTCAGTCCTCCGTCTCTCTCCTTTTGCCGCGAGTTCAGGTCCACAGTGACAGTTTTGGTACTACTACGGTTAATGATATAAATCCTCCATTACCCATAATAAGGAATAAGCCCATAACTCCCATAGTTTCGGGTCCTTAAGGTAATGCTAAGGATTTATATCACCAACAGCAGTACCATTCAGGCTGTGGTCGTTCTTCTTCTGGCAGCAGTTCGGGCAAGAATATCTCTCAGACGTCAAGCAGTTAAGCCAAGAAGGCCGAACAATGCTAACCCGGTTTAGGGGTTGAGGGTTTAGAAGTTTAGGGTTTAGGGGTTTTTAGGGTTTAGGGTTTAGGGGTTTAGGGTTTAGGGGTTTAGGGGTTTAGGGTTTAGGGGTTTAGGGTACCCGAACCTCCTACCCCGAACCCGAAATCCCTGACTCCCAAACTCGGAAGGCCCGGCCTAAATACCAAACTCATAGCCCCAAACCTGAAATTCTAAACCCTAGACCCTAAAATCCCCGACCCCCTAAACCCTAAACCCTGAAAAACAAGCTGAAGTTCCAGACCCCAGGAAGACAAGCTCGTGTACGAGCACGCCATTACCCCCTCGACCGAGAATGACGGCGAGGTGAAACTCTACAGGGTTTAGGGCCAGTTTAGGGTTTAGGAGTTGAGGGTTAAGGGGTTAGGGACGGTTTAGGGTTAAGGAAAACTCTAAAGTGTTTAGGGTTTAGGGGTTGAGGGTTAAGGTTTTAGGGAGACTTTAAGCGGTTTAGGGTTTAGGAAAACTCTATGAGTGTTTAGGGTTTAGGGGTTTGGGGTTTGAGGGTTTGGGGAAACTTTAAAGTTTAGGGGTTTGGAGTTTGGGGAAACGCTAAAGGGGTTAGGGTTTAGGGGTTTAGGGGTTTCGGGTTTCGGGTTTAGGGAAACTCTAAGGAGAGTTTAGGGTTTTGGGGTTTAGGGTGTAGGTTTGTTTAGGGTTTAGGGTTCCGGGTTTACCCCGAAACCACTTTGATCCCGAGATTCCCAATTGGGCAACTATTTCAAAAGTACCACCCAAAGGATTTAGGTTTTTTTGGGAGTTTAGGGTCATGATTTCAAAAGTACTCCCCCCGACAGGACCTAAGCCCGAGGCCCTCAAGTCACAAGCCCTCATGAAGCCAGATCAAGATGCTACAAAACACTTTCTAAACCCAAAGCCCATTCAAAACCATTTCAGTAAGCCCCATTACATTACACAACTACCCTCAACCCCAAAGCCTAAACCCTAAACACCCCCTTAAAGCTGATAAAAACCAACAGAAACTAACCCTAAATCCTAAACACCCCTTTAAAGCCCCTAAACCCTGAACCCCAAACCCTAAGCCCTAAACCCCTAAACCCCTAAACCCTAAACCCCCAAACCCCCAAACCAACGGAACCTCACCCACTTTGGCCTACACAACCACCCTCAACCCCAAAGCCTATAAACCCTGAACGCCCCTTTAAAGCCCCTAAACCCTAAACCTTAAACCCTAAACCCTAAACCCTAAAAACCCTAAACCCCCTAAAAACTCTAAAACCTTAAACCCCTAAACCCTAAACCCCCAAAGCAACGGAAACTCACCCACTTTGGCCAGGAGGGAGCTGACCCTGAGCCGAAAAAGGTGGTCGCGCCGAGCTGCCGTGCCCAGGGCATGGCTTTGTTCAGTTGCTTGGGGTTCCTGTTTAGGGATTTAGGCTTTAGGGTTTAGGGTTTAGGGTTCAGGGATTTAGAGTTTAGGGTTTAGGGTTTAGGGATTTAGGGTTTCCCTAACCCTAAACCCTAAATCCTAAACCCTAAACCCTGTGGGTTCCTGTAAGGATTCCTCGAATGGATACTTTAAGGGTGCCTTTTTCAGGGCACTTCCGGGGGCTTAAGTCTTAAGGGTTCTATGAGCGCTCCTTGAAAAGGTACCTTAAACTTTTAAGGGCTCATTAACGGGCTCTGTTTACTTGCAGAGTTCTGCAAGGGTGCTATAAGGAGTTTTGCAGCTTCGAAGGGCTTTTAGGAATTGCAGGGTTCAGGGTTTTCGGGCTTATGGTTTGCTGTTTCAGGGTTTAAGTGTTATAGGGCTTGTGTATTAATTATTTGGGGCTTAGAAGTTGTTGTAAACGGGTTTCAGTGATATTCAGTGGGCTTCCATTGGGTTTAATGTTCCGGGCGTCAGGGCTATGGCGCTTGATGATGTCTGGTTTTCATTCCTGACATTCGACGTGCGCATAAGTCTGATAAGGCATCAAGCACGAAGTCTGAGTAGATGCTGAGCAGCAGCATCGGCAGGGATAGCTGAACCTGTAGAACCTTTTGTTTAATTCGAGAACGTCGGGTACCTTCAGGTGATTCCTTGCGAGCCTGTCGTCAACGGTGTCTTTTTCGAGTTTCGGGATGCTTCGGCTTTAGGGATTTACCCATAGACCCCTAAGTAGTTCCTTTTTGGGATTACCTTATGGGATTCTAAATATAAGCCATAAAAGGGAACCACCTAGGAGCCTATGGGTAGGAATGAAGTTGCGATCTCCACTCTCTGTCGCCACATCAGAGCTGATTTTGCGCGGCCTGCAGCCACGGCAGTCGATCAGAAGCCCCACCGGGAGGGACGCGCCCGAAGAAGGTGCCCCAGCGACGTTTATTCCCGGCTTGCAGGCCTTAGATTTTAAAGTGTTGGCAGGTCTTTCGATCTCGAAGACTGTTGCACTTTGTGGGGTTGTTCTTGCTGTTGTTGTTGTTGCCTTTTTGTGGTTCTGTGGCCCGGAAACCCTGAACCCAAAACCATAAACCCTAAACACTAAACCTTATAAACCTTAAACCTTAAACTTCAAACCCTAAACCTTAAACATCCACAGTAACCCGGCCAAAAGCCAGGGCAGAACCTGGAAGCTGAGCCCGAGTGACTCCCAGCCCTAAAAAGTAGATCTTGAACCCAAGAATCCCAATCTCAGAGCGATAATTTAGGGGTTTAGGGTTTAAGG